>BSQZ01000041.1:1650000-1707500 GCA_033239005.1 Lamellibrachia satsuma | reverse complement strand
ACCTTCCATTTTGATTCACCTCTGAGCTCCAGTTTCCAAGGATTGAGGTGCGATAAAAGTTTTGTATTATTATTATTAATATACTCGTAATATATGTAAAGTTAGGTAAAGATAACTTACACAGTGCAGTATATGGTCTACAGACCTGTTCATTCCAAGACCTTACTCAACTTGTATGTAAACATTGCTTCTGTTCCGTACATGGCCCAACTTTTATATGCTGTAACATGGACTATTTCAGACCCAAATGTGGACGTGGTCTACGTGTCACCTGTGCCTGTGAATGACGAGATGCTGCAGTACTATTCCAAGTTACTGGGGCTCAAGGCAGCCATCGACAGTGGCAATGTGGAGGACCAGGCTGATCTGTCCGACAGGTACCGCATCATCACGCCCGAGGCCATTAACAGCTTCCCTGTAAGTCGAAGCTTCTTGTACAAGTATTTAAAGCTGCATGTGTGATGACGGACTTAAATAAGCCGCATGGTGGCAGCACATGACAACCTGGTCCCAGCACTCACGAGCACTTTCCTAGTTTTTCGTTAGCGATGTCTATCGTGACAAAATATGGATGTTGGACATTTCTGCAACTTGGAGAACTTTTACTGAGGGATGTGCATGCACCAGGCAGATAGGAAGATGTTGGAATATTTCCAGAGGCGAATGATCGCACATTGGCATAGATACCTGATTGTCTGGCACACAAGGCAAAATAATAATCACAACATGAAGTATGCTCGAAAGACTGCACTGTTGGGTGGTCACATCTGAGTACTGCCGCGTATCCTATTCATACACACATCAGCCATTGGCCTTTTTTGCTGAATTTCAGTTCAGCCGTGCCAAAATTAATATAATAGTTTGTCTGCTGAATAAGAAATTTGCAGGAAACATGTTGTAGGAAATACTAAATAGGTTTGATTTTGGTGAAATGGGTGAAACGAAACAAGCGGAAAATGTTAATCAGATTTAGCGAGATTGCCAGCGAATACGCCCCTGAATGGAAATATGCCCACTGATTCAGAAAACATTGATCAAGCAGTGAGGCATTACCGTGACATCCATGGGTGGGTGCGATAGAACACATGTTGTTGCAATGTTTTTTAAAAAGTTGTTACAACACAGTATTACATTTGCAATGTTTCCATTCATCTATGGTAAAATGAATTGCTGGGGAAGAAAGTATAGATCGTTTTAGCTCTTTAAAAGTATTGCAAATACTTTTGCAATACTTCTCCACTCATCTATAATAAAATTAATTCCTGGGGAAGAAAGTATAGATCTTTTTAGCTCTTTAAAAATAATGCAACTACACACAATACTGTATTGCAAATTTCAAAAAGTAGTACAAATACTTCACAGTTCTCAAAATTGAGTACAGCAGTACTCAACACTCATAGTGTTACACCCATCCCTGTTGACATCATATGTTATATTGTGGGGCGTGGTGGCGTTGTGGTTAGACCATCAGACACTCAATCGAAAGAATCCATGATAATTTCGTTCGCACCACACTGCTCCAGTTAATTCAGCTGTATGAATAAGTACCTAGCTATAGACAGTGGTGGATATGTGAACGAATAGTCTTTGCGCAGTAATTGCAGCATGGCTGAATGCTTCCGAGAAAATTTTAGTTGGCATTGGAATGAACAGGTCTGCTTGGGAGGTGAAGTGAAAGACACTTTGAACAGTCCCAAGGACTGGATACTGCGTTATATAAGAACGTACCTTTTTGTATGTCCTTCACAGAGTCACCACATGTGCCTGTCTACCATCCTCAAATACAGTCCTCGCACGCTGAAGAGGTTGAAGAATCTGATCCGTGGACGCGAGGCCTACATCATCACCCAGGTGCCTCACAACGATGACATCTTCATCTCGGACTACCTCAATGTGCCTGTCATGTGTCCAGAACCGGAGACAGCGTTCCTCTACAGCAGCAAGTCTGGCAGCAAGCGCATTTTCTCTGATGCCACGGCTACCACACCTCCGGGCGAGTATGACGTCTATAGTCTTCCGCAGGTCAGTGCTATGTATAAGGACTGTTTTGTTCATGTAGTGAAAATTTTTGTTTGACGGAGATTACGTAACTTGGAACAATTGTAGAAAATATGCATACCATTGCGAACAATTGTGCGTAACTGAGTACTGACCACGTTCGGCAACATTTCCACTTTCCCTCTTGCTCAAAAGAAAACTCTAGTTTCCTGGCAGTAATAGCAAACTTTTCTAAAATATACTATTTACATATCTAATTTGATAAAAGTGAGCACATGAATTAGTTTTTCGAATTTTGACTTGGAAGGTTAACAAAAAAGATTTCATAGGCATTATAAGGTGAGACACTGCAGGTTGGTAGGATGTTTGTTATTTCCATAGTTAGTGCAATTTTTTTCTGCCCAAACTGTAGAGTGGGTCATACTGAGCTGCCATTTAAAAAAAATATTGGTAAATTGAGAATCGGTGCCATTCTTTGTTGACCAAAGATATCATTATAATTCTTGCAAAACCATCTTAAGTATACATTCTGGCATAAAACATAAAAAAGTAGTTATTATTTTTGTTTTAATAATTTGTTTTAACTGAAATAAAAGACTTATTTTTTGGCCAAAAAATACTTATATACCTTTCATAACTTGATTATTTTGAGAATGTGTTCTGCCAGCTGTGTACAGGTGAATACGCTGAATACAACACTTAAAACCTTATTTGGCTGGCATAATTATGTCCATCTTCCAATTGTGAAAAACATGTTTTTGAGAAAACAGGATTTCTTACTTAAAAGAGACGTGTTATCCATGAATAAAAGCGATTTAGAGGTATCCAATTGTTATAAAAGTTAACTTTATGGATAGTAAATATGCAAAGCTTTTGGAATTTAGTGAAAAAACATTTTGAGAATTTTTTCAAAACACATAATTTCAGGTGGGGTGTCAAAATCTGTCTTGCAGATGCACGAGTGTCTGTCCCAACTGATTACGGAGAACTTGGAGGTGACGCGATGGCTCTTCAAACTGGATGACGAGTACGATGGACGAGGAATCGCCTATGTCGACATCGGTGATCACCTGCACTGCTACCAGTGGGCGCTAAAGGAAGCCCTCAGATACGGCGACAAGTGGAAGAAAAAGTGGGCCCAGGTATGTCATGTGACATAGGGAGCATCAAGTATTTGTAGTAAACAGATGGATGAAAGTAGCAAACAGGAAATTGCTGATTTCTAACAATAGACACGTATATAATAATGACAGGGTGTATATCGATATTGAACAAAATTATGTGCAGATTTCGAGGCAAGTATGCCCATCATGTGTTTTCATGTCATGTCAATAATTGAGCCTCTGCTAAATGTTTCTATGAGTTATTTTAAGTAGACTGATGTTAGAATTGCCTGCAGTAATAACTTCGGATCTTTTTCCAGATATGATACAGTTTGTATGAATTCATCTATGAATTAATTGTTTACAATTTTCGTTAATATTTTCTCATGATGTGTTCAGCTGTATTCATACTCACAATTATAACTTCTAGGAAGCGGCCTACATCAAGATCCATGCGGAAGTTCCAGATCTTCTGACTCAACACGCTCGACCGAACAACACAGGCGTGTACGCCACCTGGGAGGTGTTTCTGGAAGCTTTCCTCAGTCAAGGTACATCATTTAAAAAGACACAGGCCTGGATGTTACGTTGCATGGGTTGTCCCATACAAGGGCTACTTTTAATAAGTGGACAGAAGTTAGAAGTTACAGTGATAACATATTTATACAATTATATTGTACACAGCTGACAAAACACATTAATTCTTCCCTACACAGCTGACAAAACACATTAATTCTTCTCTACACAACAGGCAGAACACGTCAAAATAATCAAAAAATAACTTTATTTCAGAAGTTCCAAAAATTATTAAAACAATAACAGTAACTACTTTTTATGTTTTCAGCCAGTTGCATAATAAAATATATGCTGAAGAACACATAGTCAAATTATATTTTATGTCCCACCAGGTGGTGTGATCGAGGCATGTCCTCCATCTGATAGTGTGACCGCCCTGACTGCGGACATGTTGATTGAGCCGAATGGTGAATTAAGTATCGTGAGCGTGGGGGACCAAATCCACGACAGTTCCCTCTACACCTGTTGGGGACTCTCAGTACCACAGTCGTCCGTTGAACCGGAACTACTCAACATCAACTTAATCAAAATCGCTGAGGCGTGTCGTGCCCGCGGAGTGATCGGATACTTCGCTGTCGACTTTGTCACTTTCATCCATCCAAAGACGGTAAACTTAGTTTTATTGTATTTGTGTGTTTTTATTTGGTATTATCATTCACAGATTTTGGTTTTGTTTGTCTTTTATTAAGATTTTTGGTTTTGTTTGTCTTTTATTTAGAATTACATTAATTGATTTTATATAGTGCTCATTTTATTTCAGACTCATTTTGTAATAAATTGAACCTACTTAGTATTGTCTGCAGCATGCTAACTCGTTTCTACACATTCTTTTACACTTTCGGTGAAATTATCAGACAAACTATTAAATTATTTTTTACCAAATCCAGTCAAAATTCGGCGAGAAAAGAACAAAAGTGGTCTGACTCCTACACAGAGCTGTTCACACTTTCGCAACTTAGCTGATGATCAAAGCAAATTCTTTTGATGATTTTAGGGAAAATATGCATACTTTTGTTAAACTGACTGTGCATATTATTGAAACTATTCGACACTACAGATTTGAACATCAGCGGACCTGTTTCGTGATGGGCTAAATAAATTGAGGAGGGAGTTTTAATGTTGTCATCATTTCTTGTGTAGATGGTCCAAGAGCTGTGGACTGTGGACCTGAACCTCTCCTACAGTGACAGCGCTGCAATGAGCCAACTGCTGCAATTTGTCAGCAGTGGAACATTCGATGTGACGACCCACTTCTTTGACGTCCCACCTCCCAAGGTGGAGGAGAAGAAACTGAGACGAAGGAGACTGAAGGAAGAAGAAGCTGTAAGTGGCCTGGCAGGGGACAATTATAAAAAACTAGCTGAGTTTAACCAGATTTAACAAGATTGCCATCCAAGGCAAAGGCCAAGATGGCAAGTGGACAAAGAAGCCATCGGCTTATCGAGAGTCCAAAAATGTTTGATTGATTCATTGATAATTTTATTTTCACTCGGTAACATAATTAGGCGATGGCCAAGCCATTCATGCATCATTTACACATCAATCGTATAACAGATATTTACATTTGTACATAGGATTAAAAATAAAAAAATTAAAATCATAAGATACATAAAATAAAATAGATAAAAACAGAGGATATTTAAAATGGTGGTGTAGCACTCAAATGTTTGTGTAGTGACTTCTTGAAGCTTGCAACAGACTGGCTGTTTTGAATGTCCTGTGGTAAGCTATTCCATAACTTCAAACTGGACACACTGAAACTGCATTGATAGTAGGCAGTTCTGGCTTTAGGTGGTTTTGGCTGTGAGGCATCTCTGGTATTATAGGAATGACTATTTCATGTAAACATATCACACAAATATTGTGGTGCTAGACCATTCATTAATTTGTACATAAAAACACATTTATGAAAATCTATTAATTGTTGTAATGATAGCCAGCCTAGCTCTTTGAACATAGCATTTTTGTTTTGTCAAGGACTTGACCCAGATATGAGTCTAGCATCTCTAGACTGTAATTTCTGGAATCTGGTTTTACTTGAGGCTGAATCATAGACTACATCTCCATAATTGAAGTGGGGTTTAACTATTGCATTATATAAATGCTTAACAGTGTCAGTTGGTACTATTTTATGAAGAGATCTTAGGATTCCTATCTTGGCTGAGATCTTAGGAATCATGTTATTAATGTGGTCGTCCCATTTGAGGTTTGAGTCTGTATACATACCAAGGTACTTGGCTACTGATACATGTTGGTTCATTATTGATATGAATTCTAACATCAGCCATCTTGGCAATTGACTGATGGGTTTCATCTCTGTGTAACCCGCCCTCCTGAGATGTGTCAACTTTGTTTTTTAATCACCTTTTGAATGAAACTCAAACGGCCTTTATGTGGGCATATTTTTTATTATACAGTATGCCAACCTGAGGACGTGATCATTTCCTCCCGCAATCGGCCTGGCCTCTCTCAGTTTTCTGCCAAAGGTCAAATGTAATATTTTTTCTCCGTGTTCTTCACCCCTGGGGGAATTTCAAATTTTTTTAATGTCCCAATGGCCGTTGAGGATGTTTCAGCCCCACGTATGACATACTAAGGAATAGATAGACAGACAGACAGAGAGATAGACACAGGCACAAAATGTTTTATAGTACAGATGTAGAATCTTGTAGACACTACCGATCATCGGATACGTCTGTATATTATACTGGCTAATAATGTCCTTCAGACACATCACCCTTGTATGGTTATTCACCCGTGAAGAAAGCGTGAGACAAAAGCATTGTGAAATGGCCACTGGCGCTTTTTAGCATATCAAGCATCTGGCCTGTTTTCAAATAAATACTAATACCTTTTTTATATGACTTGGGATTTTTGCAGAAGGTAGCTATTGTTTCAGATGATTTTAATGTGATTGGGAGTTTGTTCCAGATTTTGGGCGCAACTACAGAGAAAGCACTTGCCCAGGCAAAACTAAACTAAGCCTAGTTTTCAGAACAAAAACCTGTTTTGCGATAGATGATATGAATTACCTGGGGATATCTGAAATGTGCAGGAAACTAACCCTATAGGGTATACTGTAACAATAATATATTTAATTTGATATAGTACTGGATCCAAGATTGTTTGTGGCTCTTCACTGCATATTAAAAATTAATAACATGGTCTAGAATTGCTAAATAAACCAGTCAATTTATTAAAATAACTACTATGAATAATAACTCATCTAAAATAAATATAACACAATATAACAAAATAATAATAATAAAATACTAATTAATAATGTAATGTATATTAAAGTAGTCAAATTAAGTTTTTGAATGTTGCTAAAATTATGTCAATAAGATTACAGAAAAAATTTCATTATTCAAGTATAAAGAATACCACAACTTTATAATTATGTTCAGTGCAGTGCTCCGAATACTCTTTGTGTTTGCAGCCACCGAACACCAAGCGCTACGCAGTGATGAGTACAAAACTGTTCCACACGAACCTCTCCGTCGTCCACTACAGTGTCTTTTTCCAGATGTGTCGTGCACACGGCATTGGCTATGACATAAAGGTGAGCAGTCAAGGTCATCAGCAGTGCGACACGTTTATTTGTGTAATGTTCATATGCAAACGAACAATTGCATCTGAAATGTTTTGTTAAAGTTTGAAGATCAGTGGTAGAATACCAGTCACAGTCAGTGGAGTTTGTAGCCAGATCAACACAGAGATATTTTGGCCTCGTTTCAATAAACACAAACATCCAAAATGATAGTTCGTGCAAATAATGTACATCGTAACATGAAATCTTTTGCATACTGCATTGTATTTTAGGCAGGCTGTCACTCTTGATTTGGGCCTCATTAGCATAAACACAAAAGTACAAAATAATAGTCCATACAAATAATGTATGCTCCCTATTGCTTGCGCACTCACAGGGGTGATTTATCGCTTGCGCTAATTGCTGGAATCGCTCACTCCCAAAAGCTGCATGATGAAGGTCACGTTATGCAAATTAGCGGTGTTTTTTTTTTAATTGATTTGTTCAGCTTGTGATGTATATTCAGTATTATATATCAACGATGCCCAGGTGTTGATCTTTCTGAAGTGGACGTTATGCAGTTTTATTGGGTTCAGGACCATATTAGTTACTACTTGTAGGTTCAATATGGTGTAAGCGACAAATATCTTGACAAAATTAAATGGTGGCTACATTAGTTTGGCGCGTTTAAGCGAGCGGTTTCTTGCTAGCCTGATTGATCAAACATGAAGCATTAACGACATCATATTTCAAGCTTTAGCGATTGGTTTTGTTAGTAGGAACATTTATATATATATATGTGTGTGTGTTTTGTGACAGGAAAAGCAAGGCACTGTCTTCACACTGATCGACAGCTTTAATAGGGAGCACCTCGGCATGCTGTAAGTATTGTTTGGTGAATGAAACAGGTTTCCGTCAAAGATATCATCAGAGTAACCTGACATGGAGGTTAAGAGGAGATCAAATTTTTTATGATATTGAATGGGTATGAAAATATTGATAGAAAGATAAGATAGAACTACAGGACACCAAGTAGCATTGGTGAAGGATCTGTGTACATTGGATATCATAATGATTAATTAGACCTTGGACGAGTTTTGCAACAGTAATCTCATGTAGATGTGAAGAGGCTGTACTATGTCATTTATTTAGTTTCTCTCTTTAGGCTGTCTGTATGTTATCAATCACATAGCAATCCCATCGATGTGACTCCTGCATACATTCTTACTTCAGTGTGTCACCTGTGCTTTGGTCCTCATTTACCCCTTAAATCTTCTAATTGATCTGTCTTCATCTTCTTTGTTCAATAGAATGAATTTCTGTAAATCTTGAACACACATGTTCAGATAATGATGTCAGTCTCTCCACGAATGTAAGTGCATGGAAATCATAGAATCAACATTACTGATGATGAATCTGCATCTTCTCACCTAAACACAATCAAGAGTTGTTCACGGTGTGTGTTCCTTCATACACTGTACAGTACATTTTCTTCATGTGATTATTTTGGCTAACCTTTGTATATTCACTGATTTGATGTTGTCGTGACCAGGGCTGTAAAAAATGTTCTACTTGAGTACAAGTAGATCCTGAAAAATCTACTCAACTAGAAGTAAAAGTACCCCCAAAAAAATCTACTTGAGTAAAAGTAGAAAGTAAAAATTTCTACTTGAAGTAGAAACAAAGTAGACCACGACTCACGAGCCCACAAACATAAGAACGAAAATAGTACTTTTTAAATTTAACATGAGCAGACAAAGACCCACTTCCACACATTGGTAAGTCAACAAAGGGTTGTTACACAAATACTTTATTCAGTTTGAGCAGCAACTGCTGCTCAAACTCTGCATCCTCGATGCACGCACGCAGTGGCTTAAAGATGAGGCCTGCTGCACTAAACAGATGCTCGCAGGCTGCACAGGCAGACAGAGCAGTGTTCAGTTCGACAAACTGTGTGGAGCTTTGGATACGCCGCCAGCCCAAAGAGATGCTCCGAGTCATCCGACAGATAACGCTCCAGTTGGTCGAACATGGGCGCGCACCGCGTCTTCCTGGCGAAGAACTCATCCTTGCTGGTGGGCGAGGATCTGTCAGATGGCAGCCTCTTCGAAGAGATCGATGGCTTGTCCATCTCAGCCAGCCTCTGCTCCGCGGTTAATTTTGAATTAGCGAATAAGAAAACAGATTATGGATTTACGCGCTGTGATTCTGCACGTAGTGTGTATGCCGTTTCTGTATGCAGCAGAAAAAAATTAAACACCCAGCGTCGGTACTTCATTACATTTACAAAAGTAACACGTAATTCTGCTTCATTACAAGTAGAAGTAGATCCATAAAAATGTACTTCGTTACAAGTAGAAAGTAAAAAAACTACTCAAGTAAAGTAACAAAGTAGATCTACTTCTTTACTTACCGGCTCTGGTCATGACTTACAGCTAGATGATGTAGTAATAGAGGTAACAACTTTATTTAAAGATGACCATCTCTGTGTGCTGCAGGTCAGTGGGAGATAATCTGCAGGGTGTCTTATCCGTCTTTGCCACCAACTTGTCCGTGATACATCAAGAGATCTCTGCCCCCAACATGCAGGGAGACAGCAACTTCCGGGTATGGCTAACGATGATAATATTACATCCAAACTGTGCAAGGAAATCTGCTTTGAATATACTCAATTTACTGCCGTTTATTTATTGTAGTAGTTTTCTAATAACACAAATGCAATATGTGGATATGCTATTAACATTTACCCGTCAGTTTTATTAACATTTACCCGTCAGTTTTATTAACATTTACCCGTCAGTTTTATTAACATTTACCCGTAAGTTTTATTAACATTTACCCGTCAGTTTTATTCATCAGTGTTGAGTGGCCAGATTTTTCGTGACCAGGTTGTTCATGATCAGATTGTTCATGACCAGGCTGTTTATGACATGATTTTTCATTACTAGACTTCATGACGAGATTGTTTGTGACCAGGCTGTTCATGACCACATCGTTCATGACCAAGTTGTTCATGTCCAGATTGTTCGTGACCAGATTGTTTGTGACCAGATCAGTCATGATGAGGCTGTTCATGACCAGACTGTTCAAGGCCCGATTGTTCATGAACAGATTATCATAAACACAAAAGGACTAAGTCAATGTCACTATTTGTCACAACACAACTTTACTCCAGCCATTGGGCCATTCTGTTAAATTGATTTGTTTAGTTTGTTTTATTGCGTAATGCTCAATAATAATGTTGCCTTATTCAGTGCTGGTATTCACCTAGACAAGGCGTCCATATGGATTGTTTTTTAGATCGACACCATTGGCTTTGTGAGCCCACAAAAGGTTCCACATTTACATTCGGCCCTTGCCTTGCCTGACCTGTCTCATGTCTTGTGCTTGCAGCCTGTCATTGAAGACATTGAGGCCATCTTGGGTACGACCGTGGAGAATGCAGAGGAGCAGGAGGAGGAAGAGTCAAGGGAGGAGGCAGCGACGTAAGCCACGTCTCTGGCATTGGTATTTCCCACCTTCTCCATGAGAGAGCAGCCGTAGACAACCTTGCAATTCTTGTATGTGGCACGCATCTTTGCTGTGGCAAGCATGGAGCCACAGAGGACATCTCAAGGTCACCGTAAAGAGAATGTACAATGATTTTCATTGGTTAATTGATCGACTGTTTTGCGGACATTGTGACAATGTGACAAGGACAACGTGACAGTGTGACAAGGACATTGTGACAATTTATTAATATTTATAACATCTCTTTTGGTTAAAAATAAGCACCATACAAAATGTGTTACAATTGTGGTCTTTCATGTCTAAATACTTTAGAAAATATACAAAATGGAGATAAAATATTTATTTGGTTTGTCAAGGTCCCGTTATGTACTATTTCTGATGGTATATACTGCAGCGATAAAGATTAAAACATTAAGTTTAACATTGTTTAGATTTAGATTAACTTTGGTTAATTTAGATTAATTTGAGATTAACTAGCTTTGTATCAGTTAATCATTGGAATTCATTGTACATTCCTTTAACATTGAAGTATGAGAGACAGTGATGTTAGAATGATGACAGTATTGCTCTTGTCCAGTATATTTGAGTCATTTGGTCCTGGTTAGGAAATATATTTATGTATGTTTGCTACGACTGCATTAAAAATATGTTTTGTAGCTGTGCCAAGTCAAGAAAAGTGAGGATTGTAAATAATATATATTGTTTAATTACAAGATATTTTGATAGTGACTTCACCAAAGTGGTCTTACAAACCTGGAGATCTGCAGATGATTAAGAAGTTTTTAAAAATAGTATTGTTGATGTTATTTGACCAAATAGTTTTGCTGTTGCTATGATATTCCTGATCAATGGAAATGTTATTTTTTTCCATCGAGAGATAACGTTAACATACTTGTATTATGTAATGATGTTAACACACTTGTATTATGTAATAACTTCACTGGGCACAACAAGTTGTGCTCCATTTCTGGTACTAATCAGGGTTGTGGATAAGTGCGAGCATCAGTACTTATGTACAAATATATATATATTACCTTTTGTAATTTACTAGTGATTTTCAAGAACAGTCATCACTTGCTGTTTGAATTAATCATTCAACGCGAGTGCGATACTGGTTTTTATTGCACTGGATGTCATGCCGTCCAGGACAGTGTGTATCACTGGACGTCACACCGTCCAGGACAGCGTGTATTACTGGACGTCGCACCGTCCAGGATAGCGTGTATCACTGGATGTCACACCATCCAGGACAGTGTGTATCACTGGATGTCACACAATCCAGGACAGTGTGTATCACTGGATGTCACACGATCCAGGACAGTGTATCACTGGATGTCACACAATCCAGGACAATGTGTATCACTGGATGTCACACCATCCAGGACAATGTGTATCACTGGATGTCACACCATCCAGGACAATGTGTATCACTGGATGTCACACCATCCAGGACAGTGTGTATCACTGGATGTCACACCATCCAGGACAGTGTATCACTGGATGTCACACAATCCAGGACAGTGTGTATCACTGGATGTCACACCATCCAGGACAGCATGTATCACTGGATGTCACACCATCCAGGACAGCATGTATCACTGGATGTCACACCATCCAGGATAGTGTGTATCACTGGATGTCACACCATCCAGGACAGCGTGTATTACTGGACATCACACCATCCAGGACAGTGTGTATCACTACACAGCAGGTTATCAGTAGCAACTACCCATGTAATAAATACAATTATATCACTGAGATCGACAGTAAATCCAAAGAAATACACACATGCAGTCGCTAAAGATCTACTGAATAAAAATTTAATAGACAGTGAGCTAACAATTATATATACATATATATATATATATATATATATATATATATATATATGACCCTTGAAAGTATACAGATTACAACAGATAATGCAAACCATGTAAAGTGAATCAATACAATGTCTTAGGATTAATGCTAGACACTAATATAACCTGAAAAAACAAACACTGAAATATTTTAAATATATATTCCAAACAATTGGTATATGTAGATGTGTTCGAAATGACATAACAAATATAAAAACAAATAAAAACTAACATGCAAACACCTCTTGCCAGCAAACATACAAACTTTATTTGTATAGTATGCTTTGGCTTAATATAATTGAGTTACAAAATAAATTTAATTAATTGGATTACTGCTATACGAGTCACTGACCTTTTTATATCAGATTATGTTTCAAATATGTCCATAGTATCATCTATGCACAAATGTATGTGGTGTGGCCAATACAAAACATTTGTACCACAGACCCCGTTAAACAGCTCAGGATACCACTAGTGTACAAAGTATTCTTAAAATACTGACTGAAAAAGTAGACCTTCTATTTTTGTTTTTGTGATTAGATGCATGAGAATTCAAAACATAAACTTTTATTTCATGAAATGAAGTCTAAGTGTCTATATGCATTCAGGTGTGTCCGTATATATGCATCAATGTGTATGTAAAATAGTATTTGTTTGTATGTAAAATAGTATTCTTTGCATGATGTGTGTTTATTGCGTGTGACATAATAGCAGTATTGTGTATATTGATATGCGTGGTTACCATAAATGCTTTTACGTAGGAAATAATAGGTTTATTTTTAACACATATCTTAGTTATAATGTGTAGTGATTTCTACAAAGACATTACTGTAACCATCAACAGAATAGATGTATAAATATACAAATTTTGTTATTATTTCCGATAATGAAATTAACTCCTTTGATATGCTCAGAAATTGTCTCCAAGCCTGCAACAGAAATGTGAAGAACAATCGTAGTTGTTATACCAGTCGTTCTACCTTCGCTGTTACTGTTTATAATCGTTCTTGTGCCAATAAACTGTATTAATGGTCATGTCGTGTGATGGTTTGTTACAATGATTACACATCCAAAGAAATGAGATGTGTCAGAAATTATAAAGAATTTAAACTGGGAACGACTAGCCATCAACGGTCACTTAATAAATTTGTCCTTGCCAGTCAGATACCTTCTCCAGTCCGTGCAGCTTCATTCACGGCGTCTCCAAAACAAAGCCTTAAATACCATCCACATCAACAACAATTGTTATACATTCCAGGGAAAAATATCCGATTTTTGCCTGTCTACTTTTTGGTATAAAAATTGGGATTTCCTGTTTCTTTGATCCATGGTATTGATCCATGGTAGACCTACTAGGACCAACAGCAGAAATCTGTCTGCTTTAACACTTTCAACATGTGCTAAGCAATTTTGTATACAATTGTCCATCACAAAAAATAACCCATGAAAATATGAATTAAGAAACAATAACATTTGTCCACGAATTCCTGTCAAAACATTGCTGAAAATATAACAAAAACAACAATGTTATTATGGAGGAAAAAATTCAATTAAAAATATAATAAAACCAACAATGTCATTATGGAATAAAAATTAAACTAGTCATAATATTAGTAATTAATCACCACAGACGACTATGTTACACTTGCAAGTCTTAATGTGATATATTTTATTAGCGTTGTTTTAGGTCATTGGTTCAACCTCTTGTATGTGTTTCAAATAACATGTTTTTTTGTTATTTTCATTATCAAAACAAAGACGTAAATCGATGGCAAAACAGGGCTCCGTGTGTCTTTGATGTGTTGCAAGGATAAGCGAACGCTCGGCTGGACCGATTTCCTCTGAAATGACAGCCGTGGTTGGCTCTTTTTGTAGTAATTCAATTTGCATTGCAGCACGAGCGTGGCTACTGTTGCTGCTTTAGCCGGCCGACGAGTTTCTGCCGCTGATTAGACGCGACAGGGGAATAGCACGCACAAAGCAGCTCAATCGATTTTTTGACATCTGCATTTCTGGTGGAGAGGGCCCGGTGGGGGTACATACATGCGCGGCACATACATGTATACCTCAGTATAGGGAGTATCCCCCCCAGGGGAGAGGGCTACGCCGTAGCCCAACATTAGCTTATGACAGGCGCCATCTTAAAACGTGTGTGCATAACATTAGTCATTACATGACATGTGTTTTATTTGGCATGTGTGGGGCGTTGGACCATGGCATGAATAACAACAGCACAGTAAAATACCAATAGTAAAACATATTTAGCCTATCACACCGTAACCGCACAAACAATTTACTTGTAGAAACAGTTTACTTCAAATAAACACAGATGTCGTTTAACTTACCACTCCGAGCATTATTAACAAGCCGCTACCAACATGTCCTGCCACAGTTAACTACGATAATTAAGATATATCCAGTTAAATATGTATATAGACAGCAATGTTTCATGTTCACAGTCACATTAAGATAGTGACACAGTTTCCTGTGGCCTAACATAATAATCGCAACTAACAATGAGAATCTGCGCAGCTCGTGAAGTTGACGGAGGTCAGCGCAATACCTTGCTCTGCTTCCGGTGTTGCGCACTGACCCGTCACTCTGGTTCCGGTGGCGGCGAGGTTCTGCAGCCATGACAAGTTACAGACGCAATCGAGTGGGTTGTCGCCGAGGGAGAGAGACTTCAACTTGTATAGGCCCCGCATGGCGCATGTCTTGCCCAGTGACCGCAGTCGGTTGCCGTCCAGCAGAAGCGCGTTCAAATTACCGAGACCGACGAAGGCGCTCCCCGAAACGTGCTCTATCGCGTTCTCTCGCAGGCCGATGAACTTCATCCCCGGCGCTCCGATGAACGTTCTCGTCCGCACGACGGATATGTTGTTCTTCGCTAGTTCCAGATGCTTCACACTCGGCAGTAGAAGAAAGAAGCCTTTGGGTATCGCGTCGATGAGGTTGTTCTCCAGCAGAAGCGTGTCAAGGTGGTCCATACCTCGGAAGCTCTCGGCGTCTATCGCCGTCAGCCGGTTGTTGCCAAGGTTCAGCCAGGTCATTCGCCGAAGGTTCTCGAATGTTCCGGGTTCGATATGTGCCACTTCATTGGAGCCGACGTCGAGCCTGCGCAGATGGTGCGCGTGGCTGAAAATATCGCGCCGCAGGGACGAGAGTTTGTTAAACGCCAGCGATATTTCTTCCACGTTGCCCAACCCGTTGAACAGGCCGCGTGGCAGCGCGAATATGCCATTGTTCTTCAAGTCGAGGTTCTTCAGATGACGCAAATTCCTGAACACACCCCAGTGCAAGACGTACATGCGAGTGTTGGACACCGTCAGACGTTCCAGTGCGTCTTCAATGCCGTCAAACGCCCGAGGCGACATCCCGATGAGGGGGTTGCGGTCAAGGCTGATTGCCGTGGGCCTGACGCCATCGAAGGCGTGCGACGGAACCGACTCGATGTTGTTGTCGCTCAAATCCAACATACGGTATTCGTCGACGTCTCCGCTGAAGACAGGGACGTCAAGGAGCTTCCTGCTGGAGCAGACGATGTCCATGTTCCCCGGACATCTACACAGGGGACTGGGACACCGAGTCTGCGTGGACACGCTGTAGACCACCGTCAACAGCAGACACAGTCCAGACTGCAGCATGATGGCCGCAGTCAAGCCACTGTTCGTTTCACGTTCACAAGTGGCAGTGGGAAAGCCACCTATTTAGCAGTGTCAGTTATCATAGTATTTCCAAATCCCACGTGCAACGTCTCCAGTGAACCAATAATCCCAGTCTTGCGACTCTTTGTAGTCGGTGTTAATGACTGACATAGTCGGTCAGATTCTATAAACACGTCATCGAAACACTACGTATTTTCACTGTTCTCGAGTCTGCGCGTTGGATGTCCTATACGGAATTTCAAATCAAAGGAATTGTAGAATCGCCACGATTACCGCCTTCGTGTTGTCCGTCAACGTGAACCCCACTAAGTGTACTTCACCAGGCACAACGAGTAAGGCTAGACAATGACTCCACAATACACAAACAGTTCGACGCCGACGAAAACGGTCGTTTCGTGGAGCCAACCCCGCGGTCTGTGCCTCTGTATGTCGACGGTGCAGCGTTCCTACGGCACATCGTCGTTTCATCGATCTTTTCGCACTAATCAGCAATAGCTACTCTGAAGCTGTCCATTTGATCATTTGCTCGGCGTTAGACGAGGCGTAATGAGTGCCTATTAACGGCATAACGCTTGTGTCAGCTGGCTGGACCCGGGAGAGTCGGACGACGAGACTGCCCAAGGTCTGTGGGACAGTGCTCTTAAGAGATACCCTGGTCGCGACGTTGACACGAATCTAAAAAATTGCGTATCACGCAAGCGCACGCACGCGCCCGCCCTCTCGCCCCAAATCACGCACGCACGCACGCGCGCGCGCACACACACACGCACTATGCAAACGTACATGACTGTAGTATATAACCATCTCCAACTTAATCTCCACAATTATGTTATGAATATGATATTTACGCTTCGATGTCGAACAGTCTTGTGTTGTGTTGTGTTGGTTGTGTTGTGTTGCGTTGTGTTGCGTTGTGTTGTGTTGTGTTGGGTTACGTTGTGTTGCGTTGCGTTGTTTTGTGTTATGGTGTGTTGGGCTGCTTTGCGTTGCGTTGTGTTGCGTTGTGTTGTGGTGTGTTGTGTTGCGTTGTGTATTGTAATTTTAATTTTGCGTGGGTGCGTGCGTTCGTGCGTGCTTCATTGCTTGTAATTACGTATATCTCAGTATTATTTGTATTTTTGCTATATATGACACGACATGTTCTTAAATAATTAGTTTTATTCATATTATCATCATATTGTGTTATATTTTTAAGATGCATTTTAAGTATCTCTGAATGGACTTTGTCCAGATTTATGGGCGCTATTTTAATACCAATTGCTTTTAAAATACAGTAATTACGTTGGCACCAGTATTAAAGCATAATTTAAAGCGTACTGTCGAATCTAATACAAATGACCTGAACAAAAAATAGTATTATTACTTTGTCACAAAATGTGTTACTAGTGTGTATCTGTTGATACCACTGATTTCTTTAGAGATCAGCGGTTGTTACCTCCCATAATCAGTATGAAGTTTTTATTCAGCATGTAAATGTTTGATACATCAAAAAATAGGTTATTAAAACAGCATCACACCCAGATATCACGTAATATTAATATATGTAATCATCACCATTTATTTAATTTAAAATAACTTCAACTTATAGCATTTTATTAGTTGCAGAACACACACGCGCACGCACACACGCACGCACGCACGCAGATATAATAATAATAATAAGTACACTTATATGTATATATCATATATAGCACACATATATAATAATAATAAGTACACTTACATGTATATATATATATATATATATATATATATATATATATATATATATATATATATATATATATATATATATATATATATATATATATATATATACATATATATATATATATATACATATATCATACAAAGCACACATATATAATAATAAGTACACTTATATATGTATATATATATATATATACAGATATAATAATAATAAT
The DNA here is from genome assembly GCA_033239005.1 of Lamellibrachia satsuma. Lineage (NCBI taxonomy): Eukaryota > Metazoa > Annelida > Polychaeta > Sabellida > Siboglinidae > Lamellibrachia > Lamellibrachia satsuma. The sequence goes on along the minus strand of BSQZ01000041.1, from coordinate 1,689,335 downwards.
AATAATAATAAGTACACTTATATAGCGCACATACTCAAAATACATATATAACACATATATAACACAATATGATGATAATATGAATAAAACTAAGTATCTAAGAATATGACATTTCATATATAGCACACAGAAAAAATACAAGTAATACTGAAACATATACATAATTCCATGCAATGAGGCACGCACGCACTCACAATTAAAACACAGAAATACATAATTGTAATATCAGCGCCACCGCACGGAGTTTCGGTGAAACTGAACGACGCCTTATATCATATGCATTGATTTTACGGTAGCCTTGGTGGTACGCGTAGTCGCCGTAGGAGATTACGTAAATTTCACATAATGACATGTTAAAAAAAGGCTAGAGTGTAAAAGACACTGACAATCTAAAAAGGTTTATCATGCAATACTGGATGAGTTATACACAGTGATTAAAAACCAGTAATGTTCAATTTGGCAGCGTTACGTAAGTTACTAATAAACCACATGGACTTCGTGTTTCACGTTGAATGGATATAACATAAAATTACATTATTCGCAGCTACTGGCAAGAAATGTTATTGAAATTTAACGTGTTGTGAAGATGGTGGTAACGTGACGTTTCAATGTTACGCTTTCAAGTTGTGACCACTGGTAATTGCGACCATACAAAATCGTGTAGCGTCTACACAAATAAATCAACGTTGTCGCAACAATTGTCAAACAATATATAAAGAACTGTGGGGAAATCACGATGGAAACAAATTCTGTTCGGTTCGGTTGCTCCATCTAGCGATCAACTAAAGACACATTATCCCTCAAAATTAATATCCACGCTCTTTCATGGCTAGTTGCCTACACGTAACCTCGATTATCCAGGCTCCGGTAGGTGCCGCCAATGTTTCTAGCACATGTCATCGCCTGGTCCCAAACCAGCGCATTCATGTATGTCCATCGAACAGACACTTCACCGGATACAGTCGTTATCGCTTCTTTCCACTAACAATTCGCTGCTCTGGATGATTTTCCAATACAATACAATACAATACATTTATTCAAACAACAAACATAGTAATGGCTGCAATAGCCGTGACAATATATATATTTTTTCAGTGACGTAAAGAGATGTTTGAAAGGAATACACAAGAAATTAAAATAACTTGTATATAATGTATCCCCTACATAGCTATTCGTTTAATAACACTTGAGTAATCAGAATATGTGCAATTAGAAAATACCGAATCACATGCAATTCAAATGCCTACATTTATAAGGAATAGAGTCCTATTATTATACTCAATAAACATGATACAAAAATTATTGAAGTATTATATGTTCTGTTAATTCAGAACTAGCAACAGTAACTAGTAACAGTAACTAGATTATGTTATACAGGCTAACTATGTATATTCACTTATGATTGCTTTCTTATACCTGTGCTTGGATGACCTTACTGTTTTAATGTTAGTGAGCTCAGTATTTAGAGAATTCCAGAGACTTATTCCATATACAGAAAGAGTCATAGCTCTAATATTTGTGGTAACACAACATCTCACAAGTTGATTTGTTTGACGGGTTATTGTTGAAATATCTTTTTTCACAAAGTGCTGTTGTATGTTAATTGGTAACTTGAACTGGTATGCTTTAAACATAAAAACAGCTGTTTTGAATTTTACCAGGTCTACAAATTTTAATGTATTTGACCTGTAGAATAGAGGGGTTGTGTGGTCAATACGATTCGCACCATACAATAGTCCCATTGCTCTCTTTTGGAGTATGACAATACCACTGATATTGGTAGGATATGTGTTTCCCCATATTTCAGAACAGTAATTAATATACGGTAAGAACATAGCGCAGTACAGGATGTTCATAGACTGTATGTCTACTAGCTGGCTACACTTATACAATATGGCTGTACTCTTTGAGAGTTTAGATTTAACACTTGCTATATGGTCTTTCCAATTCAGCTTCTCATTGATTAGTACACCTAGAAACTTGGCAACTCGTACTCTATCAATGTTTACACCATTGATTATGTCTTTAACGTTCCTTTTTTTGTTACGGCCTCTTCTTCCCTGTGTCACCCCATTGTGTCGATGTCGTCTTCGCAGACGACGTTTTTCTTTTTTCAAAGCGTGAGACGACACCGAGACGCTACTCACTGTCGAACTTTTTAGTTCTTCTTTGTACGGACTTCGGTCGCACCGCCGCTTGTGCCGGAAGTTGACAGAAACGGCGCATTCGTACCATCGCTGGGGCCGGAAGTAGATAATAATGACGCACTGCCGCTCGTGCCGGAAGTAGATGGTAATGGCGCAATGTCGCACTGCCGCTCGTGCTGGAAGTAGATGGCAATGGCGCAATGTCGCACTGCCGCTCGTGCCGGAAGTAGATGGTAATGGCGCAATGTCGCACTGCCGCTCGTGCTGGAAGTAGATGGCAATGGCGCAATGTCGCACTGCCGCTCGTACCGGAAGTAGATGGTAATGGCGCAATGTCGCACTGCCGCTCGTGCTGGAAGTAGATGGCAATGGCGCAATGTCGCACTGCCGCTCGTGCCGGAAGTAGAGGGCAATGTCGCACTGCCGCTCGTGCTGGAAGTAGATGGCAATGGCGCAATGTCGCACTGCCGCTCGTGCTGGAAGTAGATGGCAATGGCGCAATGTCGCACTGCCGCTCGTGCTGGAAGTAGATGGCAATGGCGCAATGTCGCACTGCCGCTCGTGCCGGAAGTAGAGGGCAATGGCGCAATGTCGCACTGCCGCTCGTGCTGGAAGTAGATGACAATGGCGCAATGTCGCACTGCCGCTCGTGCTGGAAGTAGATGGCAATGGCGCAATGTCGCACTGCCGCTCGTGCCGGAAGTAGATGGTAATGGCGCAATGTCGCACTGCCGCTCGTGCTGGAAGTAGATGGCAATGGCGCAATGTCGCACTGCCGCTCGTGCCGGAAGTAGATGGTAATGGCGCAATGTCGTACTGCCGCTCGTGCCGGAAGTAGATGGCAATGGCGCAATGTCGCACTGCCGCTCGTGCTGGAAGTAGAATGGCAATGGCGCAATGTCGCACTGCCGCTCGTGCTGGAAGTAGATGGCAATGGCGCAATGTCGCACTGCCGCTCGTGCTGGAAGTAGATTGTAATGGCGCAATCGCAATGTCGCACTGCCGCTCGTGCCGGAAGTAGATGGCAATGTCGCACTGCCGCTCGTGCCGGAAGTAGATGGTAATGGCGCAATCGAAATGTCGCACTGCCGCTCGTGACTGAAGTAGATGGCAATGTCGCGCTGCCGCTCGTGCCGGAAGTAGATGGTAATGACGCAATCGCAATGTCGCACTGCCGCTCGTGCCGGAAGTAGATGGAAATGGCGCAATCGCAATGTCGCATTGCCGCTTGTGCCGGAAGTAGATGGTAATGGCGCAATCGCAATGTCACACTGCCGTTTGTGTCGGAAGTAGATGGTAATGGCGCAATTGCAATCGCAATGTCGCAGTGCCGCTCGTGCTGGAAGTAGATGGTAATGGTGCAATCGCAATGTCGCAGTGCCGGTCGTGCCGGAAGTAGATGGCAATGGCGCAATCGCAATGTCGCACAGCCGTTTGTGTCGGAAGTAGATGGTAATGGCGCAATTGCAATTGCAATGTCGCAGTGTCGCACTGCCGCTCGTGCTGGAAGTAGATGGCAATGGCGCAATGTCGCACTGCCGCTCGTGCCGGAAGTAGATGGCAATGGCGCAATGTCGCACTGCCGCTCGTGCTGGAAGTAGATGGCAGTGGCGCAATGTCGCACTGCCGCTCGTGCTGGAAGTAGATGGTAATGGCGCAATCGCAATGTCGCACTGCCGCTCGTGCCGGAAGTAGATGGCAATGTCGCACTTCCGCTCGTGCCGGAAGTAGATGGTAATGGCGCAATTGAAATGTCGCACTGCCGCTCGTGCCGGAAGTAGATGGCAATGTCGCACTGCCGCTCGTGCCGGAAGTAGATGGCAATGGCGCAATGTCGCGCTGCCGCTCGTGCCGGAAGTAGATTGTAATGGCGCAATCGCAATGTCGCACTGCCGCTCGTGCCGGAAGTAGATGGTAATGGCGCAATCGCAATGTTGCACTGCCGCTCGTGCCGGAAGTAGATGGAAATGGCGCAATCGCAATGTCGCATTGCCGCTTGTGCCGGAAGTAGATGGTAATGGCGCAATCGCAATGTCACACTGCCGTTTGTGTCGGAAGTAGATGGTAATGGCGCAATTGCAATCGCAATGTCGCAGTGCCGCTCGTGCTGGAAGTAGATGGTAATGGTGCAATCGCAATGTCGCAGTGCCGGTCGTGCCGGAAGTAGATGGCAATGGCGCAATCGCAATGTCGCACAGCCGTTTGTGTCGGAAGTAGATGGTAATGGCGCAATTGCAATTGCAATGTCGCAGTGTCGCGCGTGCCGGAAGAAGATGGTAATGGCGCTGTCGCAATGACGCAGTGCCGCTCGTACCGGAAGAAGGTGGTAATGGCGCAGTCGCAATGACGCAGTGCCGCTCGTACCGGAAGTAGATATTAATGGCGCAGTCGTTCCACCGAATGTAGCGGCTCGTCGACGTCATCGTTCTTCGTCGTCGCGCTGTCAATAAAAGGGCATTCAACCGGTCATGTTGTATCCACTAACAGTTCAAACCGTTACAACGTATTTGAATATATAAAAAGCGACCACCATCGATAAGCCTGTTTTGCGGATGTCCGTCTGATTCATTTAGGGGGCATGATCGATTGTGTAGCTCAATTAAAAACGGTGGAAAGTCGAGGTACCAACATTACCCGTTACCACGGGATGGCTCACATAGGAACTAATGCTTCATGCGCGCATTTTGTGGTACACTTTGGAAAATAATCATATTCACGATAAAAAGGCAACTCAAGACGGGCAAAATGGAGTAGGGTAACCCCACATGATAGTTTACGTGCTAGAAACAGATTGCAATATATCAATGAAATATCGTTTATTTTATCGCACACATAAATATCCTTCCACTGCGTTCGCACACACAAGTAATTTCAGTGATATACAACATCTATGCAGGGTCATCAATTTGGTGTGGATTGAGACATAAGCAAGATACAATCCGAGGTTGATATAGTCTCATTTTACGTTTCAAAGCTTACATGTTCCACAGCACATAGTCTCCCACCGGTTCCAAGTCGTCAGTCTATTGCTGTTGCGCGACTCGTCTTGCTGCCAGGTGGTTGGTTGAAGACGGTCTTGGCGATGCTGGTGTAGGTGGAAATGAAGCAGCTCTACCCCGAGTGTGGGGCACCCCTGCACCTGTGTGTTACCTACCTGACGGTTCCTACGGTGTGTCGTTGTAAAACACCTTTGCACACGTGTAAAGAAATAGAAACATCAGTCTCCGCGTTAATCAAGCAGATCCACCAGACGCCGCTTGTAGTTTTTTCTCTCGAAAATGTCACTCCTTTAAACCTGACTGCAAAACCGGGCTTGAACAGTGTGCCCGCAAGTGACGTAATTAGAACACCTTCAAGGATGGAGACAAATCGGGGAAGTCGGGTGGATCCATTCGATACGGAGAGACATACAGGACGGGAAGAGAGGTTCTAATGTGAGAAGCAAAACAAGAGGATATGTGAAAAGCGGGAAATGATGAATCAGTGTAGGAGGCTTGTAAATAAAACAAAATCAAATGATAGGAAATACCTACCAAAACCCCTATCAAAAATAAAAAAATCAGAAGCACCGTAGGCCAAGTGACACGCATTGCTAATGCAGTGAATGAAAAGACTATCACTGCAAAATTTCAACTAGGAAATAAAAACTAAAAAATATGCCTTTCCAATTTATGTGTGATAATCCAAATAGACCTTTCACCCACCCACCCGAACCCTTTATTATTATTAATTCTTATATTAACAAAAAAACAAAGACGAAATTATTCCATTTGAAAGACACATACGACACGACGCGTAAGGCGCATACGCTTCTAACTCGCACAAGAGTAAGTTGTGCTTTCTGCCGGGATTGACGACGAACAGGTAGCGGCCTCGGACACCGCGCTCTCCGCACACGAGATGTTCCGTTGTGTTGAATGGAATGTCCGGATGGTCGGCACAGAGCGAGTACTCGGAGTCGTTGAGACTGGGCGGGTGGCGTAGGTCGGGACGGGTGTTTGTGAGACCGACGTAGATTTGACCAATAGCTGTAAGGCACAGACCATAATGATTTATTGCATAGGTGGCCGTGCTAAAGTGTAGTCTGATTATAACAAAACTGGACCATCAGAAGTTCTTCAATGCTACTGCCATCATGTCGTTCACATGGTGAATAAGTTTAGTCAGAATCACATACCACCTGCTCTTTTAAAACGCCTGCATGTATGATGCCCGTTTACGTTGACCGAAATAGCCACGTAATTATGCGCCTAATGGTAGAAACAAATGGCCAAAAAGTCTTTAAAATACGCACCATTTCGCTTCCAATGACTGCTAGCTCTAAGCTTGCAGGAATGCCTGCTATGGCCTCCAAGGTTGCACGCAGTACTTATGGTAAGAGGTAACCCATGTGTCGCTTACCAAATTCACCAGACGTCACGGTGATGGATTCAATGAGTTCGACTCGACCGAGGTCGACAGACCACCAGGGTTCCTCCACAAATACGGACCAATAGCAGAAGTCTGTCGACGACGTCGCCCTTTTCCCTGAGACGGCTTTCCTGGCCAGAGAGCGCCACGTCCGATGCGATGTAGCGATGACGTGTCTTCCGACGGCGACATTAACGGAACCTGGCAAACGTGGCGTCAGAATAAACGACAATGTGCAGTATTGCTTCTTGTAAATATGTTTTTTTCCTGTAATGTTTTCGATAATTTACGTGCTGTTTTGCCAATATTAAGTTTATGTCGCGAAAGAGGCATATTGCATACCGACCGACCGACCGACCGACCGACCGACCGACCGACCGACCGACCGACCGACCGACCGACCGACCGACCGACCGACCGACCGACCGACCGACCGACCGACCGACCGACCGACCGACCGACCGACCGACCGACCGACCGACCGACCGACCGACCGACCGACCGACCGACCGACCGACCGACCGACCGACCGACCGACCGACCGACCGACCGACCGACCGACCGACCGACCGACCGACCGACCGACCGACCGACCGACCGACCGACCGACCGACCGACCGACCGACCGACCGACCGACCGACCGACCGACCGACCGACCGACCGACCGACCGACCGACCGACCGACCGACCGACCGACCGACCGACCGACCGACCGACCGACCGACCGACCGACCGACCGACCGACCGACCGACCGACCGAACGACCGAACGACCGACCGACCGACCGACCGACCGACCGACCGACCGACCGACCGACCGACCGACCGGTATTTTGTGTTAATAAAACGTACCACACCATTAATACTCCGTATTGTAGTTAGGAAGTCAAGAAGAGCGCAGGAAACACTAGCGGGGAAAAGAAGAAATCTTTCAAAACCAGTGAAAGACATGGAAGAGAGAACCATAAACAAGGAAGTGGAGCAAAGATCAAAATGGGAAGAACACTTCAAATAAATCCTCAACAGAGACCCACCAGCAGAAAGACCAGACATACCAATAGCAGAAATGGTATTTAGTGTTAACACAAATCCACCGAAGGCTGAAATAAGTAGAGCACTGAAGATGTTAAAGGACGTAAAGACGCCAGGACCAGACGGCAGAGGCTCTTGAAGCAGACCCGATAACAACAACATATATGTTGCACCACCTATTCTTGAAGAGAATAAATGGATACCTTGTAAAACTGCCACAGAAAGGTGACTTGGGAATGTGCAAGAACTGGAGAGGAATCACACTCCTACCTGTACCAAGTAAAGTCTTCACCCACTATTACTGGACAGAATGAAAGGAGCACTGGATGAAAAGTTACGTGAAGAACAAGCTGGTTTTCGGAAAACCAAATCATGCACTGACCATATTGCTACACTGAGAATAATCATAGAACAATCAACTGAGTGGCAGTCACCCCTATATATTAATTTCATATACTTCGAGAAAGCTTTTGATAGTGATGACGTTATCTGTATGCTGATGCATCACTATGGAATACAAGCAACGTTTGTGACACTAATCCAGCAGATGTACGAAAACTCTACCTTCCAAGTTATTTAAGGGTAAAAATTGGTGCAAGACAGGGATGCATCCTATCACCATTAATTTTTATCATGGTGATAGACTGGACAATGAGAGAGACTGTTAAAGAAAATAGCATTCAGTGAACATTCACTAAACAGTTGGATGATCTAAACTTTGCAAATGACATCTACTACTATCACATTCACACAAACAAATGCAAAAGAATGCAAATTGACGCATGCAGCAGACAAGACAGACTTGGAAATAAACATACAGAAAGCAAAACTACTAAAGGTGAACAGTTGACAACAAGCTTAGGTACAGCTGAAGGGAAAAGATATAGAGGAGGATAACAAATTCACCTATCTTGGAAGTGTAGTGACAGATGAAAATGTCAAAAACATGATTGGAAAGGCCAGGCATGCATTCAGTATTTTAAAGGCAGTATGGAATACACCATCTTCCTCAACACGAAATAAGATCAGAATCTTCAACACAAAAGTGAAAAGTGTGCTGCTATACGGCTCCGAGACATGGAGAGTAACCAAGACAACAACCCAAATGCTACAAACATTCATTAACAAATGTCTGAGATACATCCTGAAAATCAAATGGCAATATAAAACCACAAACAAAGAAATCTGGAGGACAACAGACCAACACAGCATCAGGAGGACAGACCAACACAGCATCAGGAGGACAGACCAACACAGCATCAGGAGGACAGACCAACACAGCATCAGGAGTGATGCTGCAAGAAAATGGACATGGATAAGACACACCCTCCGAAAACAAACCAACAATGTCACGAGACAAACCTTAGACTGGAATCCACAAGGAAAAAGAAAAACAGGCAGACCCAAAACTACTTGGAGCAAATCAATAGACGAGGAAGAAACATGGAACCACCTGGAAAGAAATGTAGAAAGCAGCAAACAACAGAGTGCGTTGGAAAAGAGTCGTTTCCGCCCTTTGCTCTACCTTGAGTAAAGAGGACGAAGTAAATAAGTAATTGTAGTTAGGAAAGTATGTAAAGTTTCCCAGGCGCGGTCGATTATAACAACTAGCCCCGTAAGCGAGGCAAGTCGTTACATCATGTTGGGCATGTTGTCACAGCAAAGAACGTGTGTATCGAAAAGCAAGTGTCACTTGTACATGTTACTATTATTACACTAATACAGTATAGGGGAGATAGCACTTCCCTGAGGTGCACCCGAGTTCGTGTTTCTGCTGGAAGATGAATGGTGCATCATCTTCCAGCAGAAACACGAACACGGGAGCACCTCAGGGAAGTTCTATCTCCCCTGTACTGTACACCACAGGGAAGTACTATCTTCCCTGTACTGTACACCCTGTACACCTCAGGGAAGTTCTATCTCCCTTGTACTGTACACCCTGTACACCTCAGGGAAGCGCTATCTCCCCTGTACTGTACACCTCAGGGAAGTGCTATCTCCCTTGTACTGTACACCCTGTACACCTCAGGGAAGTGCTATCTCCCCTGTACTGTACACCCTGTACAGTATACACCTCAGGGAAGTGCTATATCCCCTGTACTGTACACCCTATACACGAGTGACTGTAGGGCAATCCAACAGAACAGCAAGGACATACTTCTCAAATATGCCTTCTCAAATATGCCAATGATATATGTTTTTCTCACTCAAGAAGGATAGCAGAACTAGAGGACATGAATATCAAATATTCTTCATACGATGTGTTGTCGTCACGGTAGATGATACCGTGACGACAACACATCGTATGAAGAAGAAGTGTAAAGACCAACTTCATGGTGCAGTGAAAATTATCTGCAGTTCAATGTAGAGAAAACCAAAGAAAATGTAACCGGTAGAAGAAATCGAAATCCACCACCACCACTGACTGTTAATGGTGAAACTGTAGAGGTGTATCTGGGTGTGATTATAGACGAAAAACTGAACTGGAATGAAAACACAGTGTCTGTGTACAAGAAATGTAGACAAAAACTGCGTTTCCTCTCGAAAGTGTCACAGTTTGAGGTTAGTCAAAGTGTGCTGTTAACCTTCTGTCAGGCAGTAGTGCAGTCAGTTCTTTTGTATTGTTTTATGCGCTACCACACCTCACTCTCAGCTGAAAACATGAACAAGTTAGAGCGTGTGGTAAAACAAGCTGCCAAATCCATCCACGTTACACCACTTCACAGCTTGCATTGTCATTACATGACAAAGAAGACATATCACGCGATGCAACACATCCACTACACACCACATTCATTATAGCGAGATCAAGCAGGCGGTATCTGTCCATTTTTGCACGCACTGCCCGTCACAGCAGATCTTTTGTACCATCCGCCATTAGGGCCCTTAACTCACGATTGCAAAGTCACAGAGGGGTATGTGCGAACTATAGAATTATATGCATATATATATATATATATATATATATATATATATATATATATATATATATATATATTACTAATTAGATTACACACACACGTATACATCTTATACACAGTGTGCATACAGTGTAGGGTTTAAAGCGAAAGTCATGTTTTGGGGGCTATTCACCTAAGAGTTAATACAAACTAACCACGTACAAATAAAATCACGAATATCAATAGTGGTTTACTCAGAATGTTTTGGAGTATCCGGTCATTTCTTCGAATGACTGAGCGCTGATATGTTAACCAGCACAACGCATATGCACAGTTCTATAAAATCGGGGGGGGGGGGACCTTGACTAAAGTGACGTATTAAGGGAGGCCAGCATAAACGTGTTTTTTTTGCCAGAATGAAAAATAGTTTAGTAAACAAAGGCCAAAATATGTTGCATAAGTTAAATTTGGACGCCAATAGCATGGCCATATCCTTTTGGCAAGAATAGGAATAGATGTATACGAATATATTTTCATTTGGCGAGCGAATATTGCCAGAAGCACTCGTGACGTAGTTGAATTTCAGTTGAACTTCTACTTGGCATAACCCCTTATACTATAATAGTAGACATGTTTCAAGTTTCATCAAAGAAACATAAAAAGTGGCTGCGTAAGATGATATTATGTGGGCATACCATCACAAGTTTTAAGTGGTTAAAAAGTAATTTTTGTTCGCACCTCGTTAATTTCGTCTTAACTCCCGATTTTTGGACAGTGTGTCTGCTGGTGGACTTCCAACCAACTACTGTCGATGGCTTCTCCATGTGTGCTATGTTTTCCATGTGTGCTATGTTTTAAAGCGACTCTGTAACAACTAGCCCCGGTCTCCCCTACCTTCCCCAGCATTAGACGTGTAGACTTGCAGTTCGCACACCCGCAGGCTAGAGTTGGTGGCTAGTCGTAGCAAGAACAGGTAGCGGCCTCTAGGGTTGCGTGTAGTGCAGTTGACGACGAGGGTTTGTCCTGCCGTCACGGTTCCAGCGTAGCGGGCACACACCATGTAGTCGACGTCAGCGAGGAGGGCCGGGGCTCGCTCAGTCGGCCTTACGTCCGTCAGACCGAACGTGAAATTAGACAACGCGCTGTAGTCTGCAAACGGAACACGTGATGTGCAGTTGGTTCCCGGGGACAGATAATTAATTTACTTTCGGGCTTACGAAAAAAGCCCCGGTTATTTTGCCTCGGTAGCCTTTTGAATGTTTTTGCTCCATACAATGTATTTCTGAACAGCCATATCTGTGGACTACGACTAAGTTGTGCCCAGATCACAATTATGCACGTGCCATGGTATGATCCATTATGCTCAAAGACAGAGTCCTGTTTGTTTGGGCAACAGATAAATCATCTTAAATATTGATTTTCTCGAAAACAAAATTGTAGGATTTGAAAAATTACAACAATTAAAGTGTAGTGTTTTATTAAAGCAGAATCGTAAGTTTGTGCAAACTGAAATTGCCTGACATACTTTTAGCATTGGTTTCAATGGGAAAGCAACGGTGAATACTGTCGCCTCCCGCTGCTATTTCTTGGTTTCTGGTGATGGTCACGACCTTATTCATTCACCGGCCTGGTCGCTGGTGATGACGACGACCTTATTCATTCACCGGCCTGGTCGCTGGTGATGACGACGACCTTATTCACTTACCGTCCTGGTCGCTGGTGACGAGGACGACCCTGACGATGGTGTTGTCACAGAGTAGTCGCACGGCCCACCAAGGGTTGTCCTCTCGGTCTGTCAGACTGCACTGGGAGTGGCTTGTCGTGTTGTCTCCGTCCACTGCCAGTCCGGGCGGACACGACGGCCGACAGTCTGTGCTCTCGGACGACATATACGTCGGCTGGTTGAGGGCCAGGTTTAATTGTGACACTGCACAGAACAATCAGCTGTACAAATATGTGTCTAGTTATACAAGTATAGTGGCGTAGGCAAGAAAGCCTACACCGGCTCATTCGCTACCGCTGAGTATCAAATCACGACCGTTGTTGCGGTTCGCTCATCTAGGTATGTGACCATCACGTTACATAAAACGGTCGTTGACTGGCGTAAGTTTTCCCTAAAATCTACGTTTTGTTTGCGTTGCATACTTACTTACTTACTTACTTACTTATTTACTTACTTACTTACTTAGTCCTCTTCGCTCAAGGTAGAACATAGCACCGAAACGACTCTTTTCCAACGCACTCTGTTATTTGCTGGGGTTTTTTCATTTCTTTCCAGGTGGCTCCATATTACTTTACGTCCTCGTCTATTGGTCTCCTCCAAGTAGTTTTGAGTCTGCTTGTTTTTCCTTTTCCTTGTGGATTCCAGTCTAAGGTTTGTCTCGTGACATTGTTGGTTTGTTTTCGAGGGTGTGTCCTATCCATGTCCATTTTATTCTTGCAATCTCTCTCCTGATGCTGAGTTGGTTTGACCTCCTCCATATGTCGTTGTTTGTGGTTTTATTTTGCCATTTGATTTTTAGGATGTATCTCAGACATTTGCGAATGAATGTTTGTAGCATTCAGGTTGTTGTCTTGGTTACTCTCCATGTCTCAGAGCCATATAGCAGCACACTTTTCACATTGGTGTTGAAGATTCTGATCTTGTTTCGTGTTGAGAAATATGATGTGTTCCACACTGTCTTTAAAATACTGAGTGCGTGCCTGGTTTTTCCAATCCTGTCTTAGCTTGTGAAAATTGTACTGTTATTGTGGTCTACTAGCTGCGTCTGTGTACCTGATACAACATCTGTTTGTCTCTTTACTCGTGTGTCTATTCTGGATTATGGTAACTAAGGTGACTAATAGGCACAACACAATCAACTGTCACATACACCGCATTCAATAATTCTCACCAGTGAACCGTGGTCCAATATTTACATTATAAATGAACGCCTTTTGTTGCCAGTGCTTGTGTTATGCATCAATATTAATTTCATAAACTGTGTATACTTAATAATCCTGGGAGACAGAAATTATAGGACAAATAACGTTTGTTCTAGGAGAGATACGCGAAACCACGCTTATTTTACTGTCTGGGTCAGGGGAAGCCAGTGTAGAACCTTCAAAACACTAGCCCAGTTCAAAACATAACCATCGTTCAAAACACTATCCCTTTCAAAAAACAACCCCAGCTCAAAACACCAACACCGTTCAAAACACTACCCTTATTCAAAACACTACCCCCGTTCAAAACACAACCCTAGTTCAAAACACAACCCCAGTTCAAAACACCAACCCCGTTCAAAACACTACCCTCGTTCAAAACACTACCCCCGTTCAAAACACAACCCCAGTTCAAAACACCAACCCCGTTCAAAACACTACCCTCGTTCAAAACACTACTCCCTTTCAAAACACAACCCCATTTCAAAACACTACCCCCGTTCAAAACATTACCCTCGACCAAAACATTATCCTTGTTGAAAACACTACTGCCGTTCAAAAAACTACCTTCATTCAAATCACTACCCCTTTCAATACACTACCCCAGTTCTAAACACTAACCTCGTTCAAAACACTACCCCCCGTTGAATATACAACCCCCGTTCAAAACACCGTATACGCTCAAAACAATCTTGTATCGCAACCGAGTGTAAAAGAAACAAGTTTGCATCAAGGTTTAAACGGATGTAATTACAATTTTGTGTGTGCGTGTGTGCATGTGCGTGTGCGTGCGTGCGTGTGTGTTGCATATTTGTAAACATCAACAAATTTAACAATGTCCATTTATAAAAAAAACTTATCATAATAATAAAAACTCTGTTAGGATTATATTTATATAATCTTTAGCAAAACATTATATCGTGCGTTTTATGTACATTAAACTGCTCAATTTAAACTGAGTAGATTTATGTCATTACATCCGTATAAATCTTGCTGCAAACACACTCGATTGCGACACAAGATTGTTTTGAACGTATACGGTGTTTTGAACGGGGATAGTGTATTGAAGTGTTTTGAACGAGGTTAGTGTTTTGAACTGGGGTAGTGTATTGAAAGGGGTAGTGTTTTGAACGAGGGTAGGGTATACTCTTTATCAGACCTGGTTGTTTTGAACTTATTAGCAGAGTGTATTGAACTTGGCCACTGTAGTGTTTTGAATGTGCTGTGAAAACACTCACACAAAAAACGAGAGTGTGTTCGTTGTTCCAGCTCTAGGAATCAGAGAGAATTGCGGTGTCAGTGTAGTGGGGAATATATGCCAGTTGATTAAAGAATTTGTATAATCTGGTGAACGTATCGATATAGCAAACGACGATATGATGGCGAATTGCTGCTATAAATTGTAAAACACCCGAGCTATGTAAACGCATTCTTGCTTCCCGGACCAGTTTCATACTCACACCCAACGAACTAACATTTTCTCTCAAGAATATAGTAAATTGAATGACTGGGTTTGTTCGAAACACTCATTGGTTGTTAGGCAAATAAGTCCCGAGTCGCTAACCACAACAGTTGAATTATAGAGATAATGTGCGTCATGTGGGCAGAAGTATCTCCTTCCTCGTTGATTAGACAACTCACTAGAGCGAACTCGGGGTACGGGAAGTCATGTACGATAGGAAGTCATGTACGATAGGAAGTCATGCACGATAGGAAGTCATGTACGATAGGAAGTCATGTGCGTGATTCCGAGAGCGTCTTGTCCATTGGTGAACAATCACCATATTACTGAGTAACTAAATATAACTTGATTTGACGGTGTTTATTTGATTTAACGAGACTGCCATCCAAAATTAACACGCTCCATGTGGCATGCGGTTAGGCGGGCAAGAAAGCCATTGGCTTATCGAGAGACCAGCATTTGTTATTTTATATGTATAATCGGTCCTTATCAGATATAATATCTGTGATTTGTTCTTAAACATATTCTCACACATACCATTTAACACAATCGTTAGATACTTTGTTCCATTCATGTTTCGTCTTCTGTGAGAATAAGTACTTTCTCATATATAACCAGTAGAACCAGAGGATGCACTTTCTCATATCCAACAAGTAGAACCAGAGGATGTACTTTCTCATATCCAACCAGTAGAACCAGAGGATGTACTTTCTCATATCCAACCAGTAGAACCAGAGGATGTACTTTCTCATATCCAACCAGTAGAACCAGAGGATGTACTTTCTCATATGCAACAAACTCTCTCTCTCTCTCTCTCTCTCTCTCTATTTATTTATACAGACATGTAATTAGTTGTTTCTCTCATAAACAGTCTTACCAGTTTGGCTGTTGGTGCAGACTGGCGAGGCTACACAGCCGATGATCGCGAGCACCAGCCGGCGTAACATTGGCGACGGGGCCTCCAGAGACTGCCGCATCTTGGCTGGTCCGTCCGCGCTGGTCCTCCTTCTAAGGACCTCCTGTCCAATGAACCTTGCTCGGAGGTCTGTCCTGAATCGTGAACTCACGGTGTCTGTCCTGAATTGTGAACTCACGATGTCTGTCCTGAATCGTGAACTCACGGTGACGCAAACTTCGTTCGTACGCTGTTTCCGCAGACTTTACTCGTCAGTAGTTATAGTGAGGAAATGGGACATCAAAAGATTTCCCCAGTAGAAAGATCATCCCCACTTCCGGTTTAATTAGCCAATCAGAAGCCAGGGATTAAGTCACGTGACTTCTGGGTAGCCTCAGCGCCCCCTAGCGGTAACCTCCACTATAAGCGCCCCCTAGCGACTGGAGATAAGTGATCTGATGTGTGGTGACCTATGACCTATACTGACCAGGTAGTGACCGCTACCTATCCAGTGGTGGTTCGAAGTAGCCTGCGATACCCTACCCGCTGTAGCCCGCGTTACCCTATCACCAACCGACACAACACCTCTTCGTGAAGTCACAAATTTTAATATATAAAAAATAGCCATACATCATAGTAATAAAAAATAGTTATATAAAATAGCTATATATCATATGAAAACACGTCATAGTAATTATTTGATACATCATATTAAAGCACATAAAATCATATTAATATAGTAATATAATCAGTTAAAAATAGTTATATCATATTAAAGCACATAAAATCAGTATATCAAATCATATTAAAGCACATCATATATAGTAATATAAATATCATTCAATATATCATTTAAAAATAGTCATATTAAAGCATATAAATAGCTTTCATTATTTCATTTAAAAATAGCCATATTAAAGAATATTAAAGCATAGTAATATAATTAAAAATAGTCATATATCAAATCATATGAAACGCAGTGTTCGTCTGTTAATCATCTCACAAATCGTTCTCTTTTAGAAAGGAGGCGCTGGCATGTTATTCAAGTCCAGACGCGGCAGTGACTTCCCTCGTCTATCGATCAATTTTGTAGGTCGTTCTACTGTCTGTGTCTGTTTGTGTACTACATTGCTGCACTCCCCACACGACTTTTTCATTTCTATGACGGAACGTGGTATTGCTATTTCTCCTTTATCGTTAAACCCCCACAGCATTTCCATATCAATCTGGGAACTGAATTTAAACAGTTTCATTTCTTCCATCACACCAGCCCATAATTTTCTGTGGGCTATAAATGCAGCGTAGTCATTGCACTCGTTGTCCCAACTCTCGGATTGATAGCCATCGTCGACGATGTCATCGTTGACCACGAGCGGCGTACGAGCACGTAACTCTTTCATCACGAATGCCCAGTGGATTCTATGGAACCTGAAAAACCAGAGTGAAAAGACACATTGAGCCATTGGTAAAGGACTGTGTTAAAAGTATCGCATATATACAGCACATGCACATCTGTTAATAATAAACTACGAGTAGACCTTCTGTGAGCGGTGTACTTTGGATCCAGCACGGCGTATGTAATACTACACCGCCAGCGGTAGAAGCGCGTAGAATCTAGGTCGCGAAAAACTGATAAGAATGACCTCGCTCGGCCGACGCGGCGCGCGTGCTATTTATAATCAGACTACCGGCCGCTTAGCAAGAGGCATTGTAACTAGGTCACAGACGCATAAAAGATGTCTCTTAAAGTTAAACTGTGTGTGTTATGTAGACGCTTTTAAAACCTTTTAAAAACACAGGAGTACGTATCAGCAAACAGCCACGGACAATATGTACTTACGATCGATACAGTATCAGACTCAACGCAACGCCAATCTCGATATAGACTTGCATCAAGTCGGAAAACAAAGCGACGCTAGACAGCATGATGACGTCAGAGGCAGCGACAGCAGCAACAGCAGAACGACGGTTACAGAATGGCGGTAAGTGTATAAAGAAATACCTTGTCTGAGGACGGCTTTATATAGGAAACGCTAAACAATGCAGACAGCTGACATAAGCTGCTATAACACAATAACAAATCCATCAAAGTCAGAAAGTTATGTTAGAAAACACCCATAATAAAATTATTATTAAACTGGAATGCTGATAATCAACTCCCAAATCCACTAGAACAATAAGCCATCCTTCACAACGAAAAACATGTTAGATAAGTCTGTCACAAAAGTGTCAGAGAATCCATGCTGAAAGCAAAATCTCATTTATCACGTGTAAAAAAACAAAGTCAACCAGTTCTCAACTAACGTTGTATCGATTCCAGACATTCTGCATGAAACAGTAAACAACTCCTCCCTCGATAAGCTTGTCAACTAACTAACGCTGAATCCGAAAACTCATTTATCATGCATAAAAACACCAAGCACTTATGGAAGTTATTGCTGCATGGAAACTGGTGGACATATATGCATTAATTTATACATGCATGCATTAATTTATGCATGCAATTTATGTATATAAATACAGTGCATGTAACATTAAACAGCATAAAATCAGAATGACTCCTCCTGCTATATACTTCCGTGGAGAAACCTCGTTTCTATCCAATTTCTACGCATGTAGGATACATGCATGGGGTCATGTTTTTAACACAGTTGAAGCTGCATACCAGTACAGGAAATGCATCTTTTATGGAGATGTCGACACGGCACAGAAAATGCTTGCCACAAGAACCGGACTACAGGCGAAATATCTAAGCAAGACCATTCGAGAGAAACAGGAGTTACGCGCGCGGTGGAACAAACAGAGACGATATGTAATGAGAGCGTTAGTTGCTATTAAATTTCGCGACACGACATTACGCAAACTATTATTAGAAACATATCCAACGCCGTTAATGGAAAGTGTGAGAAGTAGGGAGGGATACTGGAGCATGTCCACTTACACTGGACAGCGTGGACAGAACGTGTTGGGCCAGATACTCGTGAATTGCCGCGAGTTCATTCTGGAAAAAACAGGCGCCATAAAGTCTGGCGCGCATAGCGATAGGAATGCGCGGTGATTGCGCAATACATACCAGAGGGCCAGCTGGTAAATATAACACAGACGCGCCATGCAACCGGCCCGCTATATAAGGGACCCGCAGCTGCAACTGTCATAACACGATTCTCGCAGCGATTCGTTCACTCGAAAGTCTCTCTCGCTCTACCGAAGCAAGATGGCCGCCGCCGCACAACAGCAGCTCTTCGACGATGAGCATATGATGACCCTGACGCGTTTGCAGAACCAGGTAAGCGATGGAACATACAAGTTTTCAACACCGTTAACTATAGTCGCTACCGCACGGCAGGAGAGATATGTAGTATATCTGGCATGCTCGCAGTGTCCCGTTGGTGTCCAGCGTAGTACTAGTAAGGGCTTCTACTGTTCGACGCACAAATGGGAGCGATCTCCGACGTACAGATTCAACCTGCGTGTCCTCCTGCAGGACAGCATAGGCAGTGAATGTTGGTGTAGCGTATTTGATACGCTGGCAGTTAAAATCCTTGGCTTCACCGCGAACCAGTACGTCGCAATGAAGTCAGAAGACGAACGGGTGGCTGCCCTGTCTGTGTTGAGGGGGGTCCGTGTCAGAGCGACCATAAAAAAGCGTGTCAGCAAGGACTACGTAAACTACATTGCGTCAGAGTTGGAAGTACTTGACGAGGCATTCTCTTTGTAGGAGGAAGACAAAGAGAATGCCGTCGCCACCAGCTCTGACAGCAATGAAAGCACAGAAAGCACTAATGAAAAGATACGGGAATGGGAAATGACCATGAATAAAAAGGTACAGCATTGGTTAGACTCGTATGAACAACGTAATCTGTTACCATCCACACCATCCATCACTTCCTCTACAGAACCCACTCAGTGTATAACAGACGAGGAAAATAACGATGCGGTTATTAGCGTAAGTAGCGGCGAAGCAGCTATGATCATTAGCAGCAGCAGCAGCAGCAGCAGCAGCAGCAGCAGCAGCGGCGGTGGTGGCAACGATATGCAGGCGACGGCAAACAACATAGAAAGAATACGAAATCGCGCAGAAGCCATGATGAACCAGAACACCTTCAATACATTGATAGACGCAGCCTGTGTTCGTTATGCATGTAAGGAGGTTGAGCGTATATTAGATTTATCGGAAGGTGAATATTACGTACCGTCTTGCGGTCTGATCAGTCACATCTTGCACTGGGTTGTCATAGCAGTGGAGGAGAGGGTTGGTAAAAGGCAATGGTGTGACGATATGGCAGACACGATCAGAGCAACCATAGCCAGTCTATATGCAGGTAAAAACGAAGTTCTTGACATTGATTAAACAGGTGTGTCTTTTGTTGTCCCGTCTATAGATCCATAACGGGCTGCTACAGCTCAGAGAAGCGTATATCGATGACGATGATGACAAGACGACAACACCGCCGCAACAGCAGCAGCGACGAAAACGAAAATTGCCGCCGTTGGCTGCAAACGATCTGCGGGTGAAGCTCAATCGAAAACGTCGCTTCGCTTCACCCGCAGCAGCAGCGCCAGCAAAGACAACAGCGGTGACAGCCGCACCGATGTCACCGCCACCCCCACCACCGTCGTGTCTACAGGGCACCTTCGAGTTCACGCCAGCGTCGCCACCATCGTCACCGTCATCATCGTCGTCGTCGTCATTTGAAATCATGAAAAATGCATTGTTGAAAACACCATCCTCCGACATGCAGCAGCCATCAACATCATCATCATCATCACCGTGCACGTGTGATCGCTGCTGCGAAAACATTACCATCCAAGCATCCTCACCGACGAAGCCGAACATTTTAGACCCAGAAACCGCAAACATCATGATCAACGAAGCAATCACACACCTCATTATGCACAGATCCTTTCACACACCGCTGACAGTAGCCGAAGCTACTGTTAATGTATGTACAGAAGGATGCGCTCGGCTACTGTCAGACGAGATGCAAGCATACTTAATGCAAGAAGTGGCGTGTTTCAATCCTTGGATGTTGTAAACAAAGGATTGAAACACGCCACACACACACACACACACACACACACACACACACACACACACACACACACACACACACACACACACAAATGATTTGAATGTTTAGTTTCTGTAGTAATTGTTAATGAATGTAATCTTATGTATTTAGTTGTTATTGATTTTAATCGTATGTATTTAGTTGTTATATATCATTAGTGTCACACAGAGTAATTGATTTGAATTTGAATATTGTAGTTGTTATATATCATTAGTATCTTTAGTAATTTTTATTGACTATAATCTTATGTATTTAGTTGTTATATATATATCACACAGAGTAATTGATTTGAATATTGTTATTGACTTTAGTCGTATGTATTTAGTTTTTATATATCATTAGTGTCTTTAGTAATTGACTTTAATCTATGTAGTTGCTATATCATTAGTGTCTTTATTCTTTTGCGTGTATTTGTTGTCTATGAAATACATATAGTAATCTTTATGCATGAAGAGATCGACTTCTATATATATACAATTATTCGCACACGTGACCTCTGTCGCGGTGTTAAAAACCCACAAGTCAGTCATTATTCACACACGTGACCTCTGTCGTGGTGTAAAAACCCACAAGTCAATCATTATTCACACTCGTGACCTCTGTCGTGGTGTAAAAACCCACAAGTCGTTCATCATAGTAAAACATCCACAACTCGACATATCATCTTCATCAACTTATATATAGAGAAGCCTATCTTTTCATATTAGTATATATATATTTCATAGACAATGTATTCTATTGAATAAAATAGTCAAAATGGAATGGAACGTGTTGTACCTTCATTATTCGCATGACTGACACCCCTCTTCACAAAAGGGAAACCCGTAGCCGATTATGATGGACAATACTAAGTGACCAAACGTAGCCAAGTAAGGAACGCTGTGATTGGTCAATAGTACCCATGTTAGGAACGCCTCTTTTTAGTAATTGACCAATAGGAATCAAGCTAGGAACGTCTCTCATCGGTGATTGGACAATAGTAGCCATGTTAATTAGTAATTGACCAATAGGAACGTCTCTTATTAATGATTGACATGTTATCCACCTCGCACACACGATATAGATGTACTGAGAGTCCATTCCCTCTCAGTTGTAGATGCAGTCATGAAAAGACACCAGTGTCGTCACTGCGAGGTCGCCTTCGACACGTGCGCAGAACTACAACGTCACGTGCAGAGTACTCACTCGACGCCATCATGCGACTTACATTCATACTCGGTGGCACCGCCTATGGTGGCGCCACGCAGCGACTATGCAAAGAGAGCGAAATACGCATGTGAGAAATGCGGCGCCACCTTCGGGCTATATAGCAACCTACAACGTCACGTAAGGTCGGTATGTAGAGGTAGTAGTAGTAGTAGTAGTAGTAGTAGTAGTAGTAGAAGAATAGTCTACGCATGTAAGAAATGCGGACGGAAGTTCGAAAGACCTAACCATCTGACCAAACATGCACGAACCGCATGTGCCGACGTCATCGAGCCACCAGCACCAAAGAGATCAACAAGAGAAGACACTATCTCATCTCAAAACCATCCGCTCGTTACCGAGGAAGATCCGTTAGATCCACCTGATCGACTTCCCTTCGCCGATACTCTGTCGACGGAGTTGCTAGATGTCGTTCGTGCGCACTGGTCTGCTATACGGACCCACGCGTTCAGAGGTCCACTTCAATGCAGGTACGATTACAGATTAATCACGCTAGACACGACCGACTTGGAACCGTCTTTGAAGATCATGTTCCAGGAACAGACCAATGCGTTCAAGATTAACCTCAGTTACGGGTTCATTCTGAGAAACAAGAACACGGGTCAATACAAGTACTATCATACCTCTTGTAATTGCTGTGGACGCTACCTGGACGAACCCAGTCTCGTCGCCAACAGCAAGGACTTTGATAAATTTCTCGAACGCATCCGAGAACCCGACCTCTTGCAATGGGCCATCAATCAAAGACCGGATTCTGCGTGGGTATGCGAACTCGTGACGAATGTCACTTTTTTCGTTAATCGCATCATCGATCATCCTATAGGATGTGTAGGCATGATCTCTCTACCATCCTACATCAAAAGGAAGAAAAGCATCATCGGATTGGAAAAGGATCCCATCCATATGAAGAGGTACAAAGATAACCTGTGTCTGTTCCGATGTCTGGCCCTGCATCGAGGATGCGATCTATATCGATTGGAACCGGCGGTGAAGACGCTCTACGAGACATACGATCGAGATCACGTACCCATGGAAGAATTTACAGGGGTCACGCTGGATGACCTCTATCGCGTAGAGACCACGTTCCAAACGAATGTGTGCGTGTACCGTCTTGTCAGTGAGGAGGACGGTAAGTCGACTGCCGAACTGGTTCGTCGATCGTTATGCAAGTACCCCGAAACAATGTATCTCAACCTTCACGGGACACATTTTTCATTCATCCAAGATGTCTGCATGTACTGCAACTCGTATCGATGTCGGAAGTGCGGTGACTCGTTATGGAAAGATGCATGGAAGCTGTATCGACACGAGCGCACGTGTACGGGAGGTGTGCGTCGAGTCTATCCTGGCGGCGTGTACCATTCCACACCATCGGTGTTCGAACGTCTGGACGACGAGAACATTCGCGTGGCTGAATCGTTGCGCTACTATCCGTATCGAGCCACCTTTGATTTCGAGTGTTGGTTCGACACGGAACAACTTCCGTCGGACAGTGACAAGGTCCAGTGGGTGGCGCGTCACGTTCCACTGAGCGTCAGCGTAGCATCCAACGTTCCCGGCCACGAGCGAGTGCAATGTCTCGTCACGGACGGAGACACCAACAAGTTGGTGAGTAAAATGATGAATATCTTACAAGAGATGAGTGACGCCGCGTACGACAAGATCAAACACTCGTACGAAGATGTCTTGGATCAACTCGCAGAGGAACTGACGAAATGGGACGAAACCGAGAAGGCTGCACGAGCAGCCATCGATAAGAAGAAATCTCGTCCGACGACCAATCCATACAAAAAGCTGATGGGACAACTCTATGGCTGGATGCATCAGTTACCTGTCATCGGGTTCAATTCGGGTAAGTATGATCTCAATGCCATCAAACAGTTTCTCATACCCTACTTCTTATCCACCGGATCAAAGGAACAAGAAGAACAAGAAGAACAAGAAGAAGAACAAGACGACAAAGACGAAGAGAATGAGGGTGTCGGTACTTTTTCGTCATCAAACGCAACAACACTTTCATGTGTCTTTCGACGGATCAGCTGAAATTCCTAGACATGACCAACTACATAGCTCCCGGGTTCAGTTACGACAAGTATCTGAAGGCGTACGGATGCGAGGTGACAAAAGGTCATTTCCCGTACGAGTACATGGACCGTTTGGAGAGACTCGACGACACTGCACTTCCATCGAAACAGGCCTTCTTCAGTCGACTGAAGAACGAAGGTATCTCCGACGAGGATTATGCCAGTTGTCAAGAGGCCTGGCGCGACAATTCCATGACGACTTTGCGAGACTTTCTCGTCTGGTACAACAACAGAGACGTGGTTCCCTTTCTGCAGGCCATCGACAGACAGTTTGCCTTCTACGAACAACGTGGCATAGACATGTTCAAGCAAGGCATCAGCGTACCTGGTCTGACCTTGCTCTACCTGTTCAACGACCTTCCCGAGAAGACCTACTTTACCATATTCAACGAGAAGAATAAAGATCTTCATCATCTCGTCAAAGATCACGTGGTTGGCGGGGCTTCGCTCATTTTTCATCGCTATCACGAGAAAGGGGTCACCACGCTACGTCAGAACGAGTACGGGAGGCCGCTCGTCCTTGTAGGTCCATCGTTGGATACGATGCCAATGCCCTGTACTTGTGGTCACTCATGCAAGACATGCCTATGGGATGGTACACGCGACGACGGGAAGAGAAGGATTTCCGACCGGAATCGGCGCAGCTGTACGGTCAGATGGCCGCGGAATGGTTGACTTGGGAATCCGAACGCACGGGACGCGTCATACGACACCAGATCAACGGTAGAGAGAAGAGAATAGGCAAACTGCTGGTGGACGGGTGGTGCAGCGAGACGAAAACGGCTTATCAGTACCACGGATGTTTTTTCCATGGTCACTCGTGCACTGGCAAAGAGGTCAACGAGGTCAACGGGAAACCCATGGCTGAACTGCTCGAAGAGACCCGAAAGAACACCGTCTACCTCCGTCACTTTGTCAAAGTCGTAGAGATGTGGGAATGCGAGTGGAAACAGACGAGACGAGATCCTGTCGTGAAAAAGCTTCTGGATGCTGCATTTCCGCGCCGACGTCACACACGATGGACGATGACGTCACAACAGATCCTGAGCGGCGTGCGTGCCGGAACCGTGTTCGGTCTGATCGAGTGTGACCTTTGCGTACCGGAAGCATTGCGAGAACACTTTGCCGAGATGCAGCCCGTGTTCAAGAACATCCGACTGACACGCGACGATCTCGGACCGTTCATGCGCCGATACGCCGAGGAGCACAACATCATGACGACACCGAGACGCATGCTCGTGGGTAGTTATCGAGGGGATAAGATCCTGCTTGCCACGCCTCTGCTGCGATGGTACATGGACCACGGTCTCGAGGTGACGCACGTGTATCAGGTCATCGAGTACGATCCCGTCCCGTGTTTCAGACGGTTCGGCGATGCAGTGTCCGCGGCGCGACGCGAAGGAGACGTCCACTCGCACAAGGCCATCATCGCAGACACCATGAAGTTGCTGGGGAACTCGGGTTACGGAAAGACCATAACCAACGTGGACCGACATCGCGACGTCAATTATTGCAAGGAGAAGGCGGCATCGCTCTTGGTCAATGATAAGAGATTCCGACAACTCGATGTCATCGTGGACGATACGTACGAGATAGAGATGAACAAGAAGACCGTCACGTACACCCTGCCCATACACGTGGGATTCTTCGTTCTGCAGTACGCCAAGATGCGCATGTTACAGTTCTACTACGACTTCATCGACAGGTACCTGGAGCGCCCTCTTTTTCAGTACTGCGAGACAGATACAGATTCTGCCTATTTGGCCTTGGCCGGCGAGTCCGTCGACGCCCTCGTGACTCCGGAACTACGAGAACATTACTTCCGGCACCGCTCCGAATGGTTGCCGTCCGAATGTTGCGACCATCATCGGAACGAGTACGTGCGCTGTCGACTCGCCAATAGACCGTGGGTCGGCGACGAGGCGTGCTGTAAAGCGCGTAGGGCGTACGACAAGAGGACACCTGGTCTGTTCAAGGTGGAATGGTCCGGCGACGGGTTCGTGGGGTTGTGCAGCAAGACGTATTATTGTTTCGGACCCACCGACAAATACAGCACCAAAGGACTGAGCAAACGTCACAACGACATCGACAAGAACGCGTTCCTGGAGGTGCTCACCAACCGTCGGAGCGGAAGTGGAAAGAACCGTGGGTTCCGGGTGCGTCACTCGACCGTGATGACGTACGTGCAGGAACGAGCGGCTCTCACCTACTTCTACCCCAAACGAGTGGTGCACGAGGACGGGGTGAGCACGGGTCCGTTGGACGTGTAGAAAAGGACGATGCACTGCGGTCGTCTTTCATAAGCGACCATGGACGCGCGGTGGAAACATCCTTTCACGTGCATCGTCGCCGGTCCGACGGGATGCGGCAAAAGTACTTTCGTGACGCGTATGCTACGTCACGCTGCTGCGATGATCGATCCTTCTCCCGAACGGATCACGTGGTGTTACGGAGAATGGCAAGAGGCTTACGCAACGATGGACTTGACGGACGTGCGCTTCGAGGAAGGATTGCCGAGTGCTAGCATGTTCGATTCGTCGACGAGGAACCTCATCGTCATAGACGATCTCATGGCAGAAACGGACGAACGGGTCACGACCTTGTTCACTAAAAAGAGTCATCACAGGAACACGTCCGTGCTGTATCTCGTACAGAACCTTTTCCCCAAAAACAAAGAGAGTCGTACCATCAGTCTGAATTCTCAATACATGGTGGTGTTCAAGAATCCTCGTGACGCATCGCAGATGTCGCACTTGGCTCGACAGATGTATCCGGGGCGCGCCAAATTCGTTCAAGAGGCTTTTAAAGACGCCACCTCGGTACCGTACGGTTATCTATTGGTCGATCTCAAGCAGGACACGCCGGAGGACATGCGTCTGCGCACGGCCATCTTTCCAGACGACGGTGTTCAGTACGTGTACTTGCCGAAGGTATAAAAAGACCGCACGCGTGGATAGTCTCTTCATTCCCACCATGTCTGCCCTGGTGAAGAGACACATTATATGCATACAGGCGCTGAACAGGATCAAGAACAACAAACTGAAAAGAGCCATCATCGAAAACGCTGACGCCGATCTTTTGTGTGCGCTAGCCGAGTGTGCCTACAACATATTAAAACAGAACATTCCATTGTCTGCATTACAGAGGCGTCGTTTGAGTAAATACAGGAAGAGGTTACGGGAGTTGGCTCACAGTCGAACGTCGGCCGGTAGAAGAAGACGCCTCTTGCTGAACCGACAGGTCGGCGAGGGACAGAGCGGAGGGTTCCTATCGGCCTTCCTAGCACCGTTGGCAAGTTCGGTGTTTCTACCCTTGCTTCGAGAGGTGCTGCTCCCGCAAGCAACCAGATCGCGTCACCTTCGTTCGGGAGGTTAGATGGAACACGCACGCAAGATGGCCTTGGTAGATCCACGAATGTTGGACACGCTTCGATCACCCCCACCCCCGACGGATACCTTAGGTAAGAAGGTGCGAGCTCTCGATGACGAGATGACGGCCATCCTCGACAGAAAGGACCTCGACGACAAGACCAAGGTCACATTGTATAATCAGGTGTTGCAACGGTATAACGTCTTGTCCGATAAACACGCCAAGGAACCGACACGAGTGATCTCGGTGAACGAGTCTGGACCGGGACCGGGGCCGGGGCCGGGGGCGGGGGCGGGGGCGGGGGCGGGGGCGGGGGCGGGGGAAGCTCTTGCTAGCGAGATAGAGGCCGACGTCGTGGATACCGTTCCCAAGACCATGCAAGGTAAAGCCAGACGGTTGATGGAACGCATGAAAAGAAACATGTCTTGGACCGCCCGCGGCGAACTGATACACGAGGGTGTGCCCATCGCCGGAAGTAACGTGGTGGATCTCGTGAACGATGTGCTGCGCAAGAGAAAGACCAATCCGACGGGATGGCAACCGTTTGCAAGACAACTCCGTGCCATGAACCTGCCCATGGAGTTGGTCGGTAACGTCGCCAGGAGAGACTACATACGCCAGGCACCGACACCGAGCACATCCACTCCAGGTCGTCGTCGAATACCGGCTACTCCTCGCTCTGGTGGTAGTGGTAGCGCAAGAAGATCGCTCAGTTGGACACCCCTCGCTCGTCGACGCGGACAAATGGAACATTCCATGCTCACCCCACCTCCAGAACGTCAACGCAAGGCACTGACGTCATTGGCTAGTTGGGAAGACATTTAAGTCGTTGCAACACGTGTCCACAGCTCAGTGTGCACTGCGATGTCGAACGATCCACAGGACACGTACTACCGTTCCGTCGTCGTTACAGTATTTTGCGTTGGACTGTACTTGATTGCTGACGCCGTAGTGCGAAATCTTTACAACATTTGCTCTGCAGAGTATGATCACAGTACTAGAATATAGATCATTCGTCATCGTCTTGGGTGTGGTAGTGGGGCTTCTGGTGTACGTCAGCGTACTCTTTCTTACTCGTCACGAACCGTGCTGCGCACCGTGCTGCGCAGTAAACGTCACAACCGTCAGTCCGTCGGAACTCTTTTAATGGCACCGAAGAAAGAACGAGCACTTAGGACGGTCTACTTCGATCCGAAAAGGGTAGGTAGTTACGGCGGACCCGATGCCTTGCGACGCGTCACGCACATATCAAGAAAAAAGGTCGCGGAATGGTTGTCGGAACAGGACGCCTATACCCTACACAAGCCGGCTAGACGTCGTTTCGAGAGACGACGCGTCATCGTGAGCGGTCTGCATCAGCAGTGGCAGGCCGATCTCGTCGATCTGTCGCATTTGAAAAAGCACAACGACGGTATGACCTTTCTCCTCACGGTGATCGACGTCTTCTCGAAAGTGGCCTGGTGTGTTCCCATGAAGAACA
Organism: Lamellibrachia satsuma; assembly: GCA_033239005.1. Lineage (NCBI taxonomy): Eukaryota > Metazoa > Annelida > Polychaeta > Sabellida > Siboglinidae > Lamellibrachia > Lamellibrachia satsuma. Next base: position 1,660,353 of record BSQZ01000041.1, on the reverse strand, counting down.
AGTCCGCGGCGTCGTTGGTAGCGGCACTTGACAGCACGTACAGCAAAGGCTGGCCAAAGGTGTTGCAGACAGACCAAGGAAAGGAATTTCTGAACAGATCCGTCCAGGCTCTATTGAAGAAGCACAACATCCATCACTTCTCCACGCACAACGCGGAGACGAAGGCGTGCATCGTGGAAAGATTCAACAGGACGTTGAAGACACGCATGTGGCGATACTTCACGAAACACCAGACGTGGCGATACATCAACATCCTTCAGGACCTGGTGCATTCGTACAACAACAGCTACCACCGCAGTATCGGCATGGCTCCTTCACAGGTGAGTTACCGTAATCAGGAAAAGGTGTGGCAGCGACTGTACGGTCACGACGGTAAGGGCGTGCCCAAGTTGCGCGTGTCGGATCGCGTACGTATCAGCAAGTACAAAGGTAAGTTCGAAAAGGGGTACACGGCGAATTGGAGCGAAGAGATTTTCACGATACACGAGGTTCATCCCTCTGCTCCACCCGTGTATCGATTGAAGGATGATCTCGGCGAAGTACTGGAAGGTACCTTCTACGAAATGGAGCTGCAGAAAGTGTTGGTACCCCCCGATAAACTGTTCTACGTGCAAGAGGTCCTGGATCGTCGCAAGGTAGGTGGACGAAATCAAGTTTTCGTGAAATGGTTCGGCTACCCCTCCAAATTCAACAGCTGGATCGATGCCAAGGCACTGGTGCAGTCTACTATAAAGACTAGCCACGCGTTCGGTAAGACTTCATTCGAGACATGACACATGACACGACAACACGAGACTTCACCGTCGTAGAACAGGAGGAACAAGAGGACGTAGTAGTAGAGGACAGTACTGACGCGCAGAACGTAGAGGACAGTAGCAGTAGCAGTAGCGGTAGCACTCCTTGGCATCTGTTCGGTACCGCGTGTCCTAAAGAGGAAATAGTCTTTCTGTGTCAGGTGCTCATCTTGTTTACGGTCATTCTCATAAGCATTTACAATCTGACCACAGGTCACGAGAATTCTACTCTGTGGACGGCTCTGTTGAGTAGTTCTTTGGGTTACCTGCTCCCCAATCCCACGTTGAGACGTAATGGCGACTGATTTCTACCTGACACTGCCTAGCAACGCTTCCATGAAGATGTATCCCAACAATACGTTGGCTCATTACATCACAGACTTACCTCGACTTATCGATCTGACTGGCGAGTGGGAATGCGGGTTGGCAGAAATACAGTACCCGCATACGTGGCACAACGTTACAGAGGAAGATGTCTGGTTCTTCCTCAATGAGAACAATCCTACGGGTCGTATCCCGAGTATGAAGTTAGCCACTGGGTATTACAGAGGTCCTGTGACATTGATGAACCGTGTAAACAGGGGTCTGCGACTTATGACAACGGACAAGGCACAAGCTAAATTGACCTACAGCGTGATCACTCATAAAATGACGTTGCACATGTCATACAACACCGTGTTCAGAACACCGCAGCACAGTGCGTTAAGATCTATGTTAGGATTTCGCGAGTCGATCGTCACCAGTCCGCCGGCACCAGACAGCACACGCCAGCGCGATAACCCGAGACCAGTTAGTTCGTCAACCAGCGTGGTTATACCACCGCCACCTACACACAGTTCCGATGCTCCGTACCCCTTCCGTAAAGAGGCCAAACACGTGGTGCAGATGAATCAAGGGTTCGATACCATATACGTTTACACGGACGTCGTGGAGTCTCGCATAGTAGGTGACACTGTCGCGCCTTTGTTGCGAGCCCTCCCGGTTGGCGGACGTCACGGCGAAACGGTATCCGACAGGTTCACTAACATTCACTACGTGCCTCTGTTGTACTCGCACTTCAAGTCGATTGAAATCGATATAAGGGACGACACAGGACGGCGCGTGCCATTCGAGTACGGTAGAGTGACCGTGACACTTCATTTTCGACGGCGCAGGATCGGACTGTTCTGAAGATGAATTACAACGAGTATTACGCGCGTCAGGCAGGTGGTGCACTGCCCTACTTCGCCGGTGCTCAATACCAGCGGGGACATGGACTAGGTAGTCTGTTCACCGGTCTGCTGCGCAGCGCCATGCCGCTCATCAAGAGAGGTGCCGTGGTGTTGGGAAAGGGGGCTTTGAAGACCGGCGTGCGCATAGCCGACGACGTCATGTCTGGACAGAGCATAAAAAAGGCAACCAAACGACGCGTCACAGACGCCGGTAGGAATCTGATGCGTATGGTGGTTCCTGGCGTGCGTCCTCGAAAACGTATAAAACGCGCGCCGGCAAAGAAAGGAGTCACTTTAGCAAAGAGACGACGCAAGAGACAGACGTCCGCGAAACGCGAGGCCGACATATTCGACGACGACGATGGCATTCGTACATAAACAGTCGTGTGAAGGGGTCAAGAGCGAGCTGGATCTCTTTACAGTACCCCCCACTCAGACCAGCATCATCGACAGTCACGTAGTGGAACATCAGCCCTTGTCCTCGCTGGACTCGGGTGGACCCATAGAATTCCTCATACCCGGATCGGGAGACGATTACCTGGATCTCGCCAACACGATACTGCACGTGCAGGCGAAGGTGACACGAGCCAACGGGGACGATCTCGACTTGGCCGATCCCGTGGGACCGGTGAATAACTGGCTGCATGCACTGATCAGTCAAGCCGACGTCTCCCTGAACAATACGCTCGTGACCCCTTCGACCAACACGTATGCGTTTCGCGCTCTCATAGAGACGTTGCTCAGCTACGGTCCAGATGCCAAGGACACGCAACTGACGAGTCAGCTGTGGTACAAGGACACGGCCACTCGCATGGACGCCGTCGAGATAGCCGACGGACCCGCAGCTAACGAAGGGTTCGTGGCTCGACGAGGGCACATCCTGAGGAGCCGTGTTGTCGATATGATGGGCCGTCTCCACGTGGACCTCTTTCTGCAGGATAAATTCCTCATCAACGGCGTCGACGTCAAGATCCGACTGGTGCGTAGTAAACCTGCTTTTGCACTCATGGCTGGTGGAGCCAATCCCGATTACAAGATACAAATAGTCAATGCCTGCTTGTTTGCAAAGAAAGTCACCGTGAATCCCAGCGTGCAGATAGCACACGTCAAGGCTTTGGAGAAGAGCACGGTCAAGTATCCGATGCGGTCCGTCGAGTGCAAGGTGTACTCCATTCCTGCCGGCACTCGCTCGCACACGTACGAGAACCTGTTCCTCGGCACCCTGCCGAAACGTCTGGTGCTGTGCTGCATCGATAACGATGCCTACAACGGAGCGTACGACAAGAATCCCTTTCACGCCAAGAACAACGACATCAGCTTCCTCGCGGTGTACGTGGACGGACGCCAGATACCCTCCAAACCTTTCCAGCCGAATTTCGAAGACGACCTCTTTGTCAGGAGCTACATGAGTCTGTTCTCGTCGACCGGTAAGTTGTGGCAGGACGAAGGGAACGGACTGACTCGCAGCGACTACCGACACGGCTACACCTTCTTCGGTTTCGACCTGACCCCCGATCAGTGCGATGGTCCCTGCTTCCATCTAGTACAAAAGGGCAACCTGCGCATAGAAGTGCATTTCCGCAATGCGCTGCTGAACACCGTGAACGTCGTCGCCTACGCCGAGCTCGAGTCCGTGCTGGAAATCGACAAGAATCGCAACGTCATCTACGACTACTAAAATGGACACCCTGCAGATCGCTAGACTACTGGCAGTGGACCCGTGCACCAGAACTATATTTCGCGGCGTCGTACCCAGAGACGGACTACCCACTACGATAGACGGCACTTTACCCGCAGCCTTCGTGTGCAACACCGACAACGGCGACGAACCAGGCGAACATTGGATAGCGCTGTACCTGGACGCCGACGGACGCGGCGAATACTTCTGCTCGTACGGACTGCCGCCTCGTTACGCAGCGTTCCGCACCTTCCTGAACAAACACTGTTCCGAATGGACTCATAATACCCAGAGGCTTCAGAGTCCTCTGTCTAACGTTTGCGGACAATATTGTGTTGCTTATGTAATGTTTCGTTGTAAAGGTTCTTCTATGAAGAGTTTCGTAAACATGTTCCACACTAATCTGGTCAATAACGATGTTGAAGTGTTCGATTGGATGAGACTACTGAAAAAGGGTATACCCTACTATCGTGTATCTTACAGAGACTGATGATATATTCGGCACCTATTCAGTAGTTAATGATTGCCGCGTATTTGATTGGCTTAAAACAGCTGCGATATTGTGGTACACTGTATTATCGCTCATAGTAGCAGTACACCACATCATCATCATCGTTCGAGCCTCTGGCGAGGTGGTGCACCACCCGTAAGCTCGCGACCTCTGGCGTGATGGTAAACATCCGCAAGTCGCCTCGTCGTCGTCATCCTCGAGCCTCTGGCGCGGTGGAAACACCCCTAAGCTCACGACCTCTGGCGCGATGGTCAACATACGCAAGTCGATTCATATATATATTCATCGTAGTTGTAGTTGTAGTGATATTACACGCTACCACGCTTGATGTATCGCCATGCTGCTTGTATTATACTCAATAAAATACGTGTGCACTCGTACCCTATCGTGTTGCGTTGATTTCTCGTCTCCATTAGTCCCCTTTGATAGTTGATATAATTAACGATCCTATTATTAATTACTAATGACCCTATAATTACTACGTATGATTCGTCACGGTCACTACCCGGTCATAGGTCAACACACACACACACACACACACACACACACACACACACACACACACACACACACACACACACACACACACACACACACACACACACACACACACACACACACACACACACACACACACACACACACACACACACACACACAAGGTTATGACCGTTAGGGTTATCTCCAGTCGCTAGGGGGCGCTTATAGTTGAGGTTACCGCTAGGGGGCGCTGAGGCTACCCAGAAGTCACGTGACTTAATCCCTGGCTTCTGATTGGCTAATTAAACCGGAAGTGGGGATGATCTTTCTACTGGGGAAATCTTTTGATGTCCCATTTCCTCACTATAACTACTCTCGTCCATCAAGCTCGGTATTCGACTGAGCTGTGTTGTTGCTATAGGCAGGGAGTGGTGCGGACCACAGCCACGTGACTATGTGCACGGCGATTTAATGATTTATTTATGGCAGGTCAGTACTGTATGGACAGTTCTGTAAATTTCTGGTTAGCAGTGTCTTGTCGAACGGGTAGTGAAAGAATTGTAGTTTTACTGGGACCGGCTAAAGTTGAAAATGTCTCGATGCAAAACCAACCGAAGTCTGACCCAAGTACTAGGATTTATGTAGGATTTTCCTTCACACTGAGCTAAAGAAGAAAGTTCCAACTTATTGAATGTTGTTTGATAGGTACAACATTTAATAGATGCTTTATCGCAATGTCATATTATATAGTATAAACTATGTTTGAGGCGTAGCAGGGACAATGTCCACACACCAAGCCAAAAACAAACACAAATCAAAACAGATTTGTCGCCGTGATGTCTTCCGTGTGTTGCCGTCCTCATCAAGGACAAGTCAATGACATATTTGTAACGTAATGGTTAGAACGTCGGGCTCTCGATCGACAGAACCCCGGTTCGAATCCTCTTGCTGCCGTTTCGAAGCTTTGGCAATTTCTTTCATCCCACGTTGCCACAGTTCATTCAGCTGTATAAATTAGTACCTGGCTACAGACAGAGATGGATATCGGAACGAATAGTCTTCGCGTAGTAATTGCAGCGTGACTTAGTATTTGCCAGAGAAGTCGAAATGGCGTTGGAATTTTTACATTTATATTCGACGTATAAAGCAAGTACAGTCCTGCCAAATAAAACTATGCTCTCAAAACTGTTAACCTTGAATAAGGTTGTTTTTGTGTTCAAAAGAACACTTTATTATTAAATAATTAAATAACTGGATTATTTAGGTTTTAATTTAATTTTAACAATAATATACTTGCTATATGTGTTCTATCTACTAAGTTCGCATGAGCCAAAAAAGCCTGCCACCTAGCGAATATACAGAACACTATGTAACCAAAACAATAGAACTCCGTGTTTGCCAACTTACGCTAAAATCCTGCTGTTAGTTCCTTTTTACCGAAAACGTTTACTACAGCTATGTCCGATATAACCATATATATGTAATTTATGTAAAGTTATCACTTTATCTCATATATATTCAATAATGTAAAGGATAGTTACATACACCAATTTAATTCACGAACTGTAAACAAACCCCTTTTATCACTCGTTGAATTTGAGTCCGGGAATTGCTACCTAAAAAATACTGCCTCTGACTAAATGTTAACAAACGGTTTCTTAATTATGTCTATGAAGTTTATGTATAATAGTAGTAATCGTCATTCTAACCAATATTCCCTTGTTTTTGACAAATCACTGTGCTACCTAAATTCTCGAACGATAAACAAACCATATTTTCGCTCGCTGACTTCCCTGCCGGAGTCCGGGAATAACTAAACTACTGCCTCTGACTAAATGTTAAAAAAAAAATTCCTGATGTGTGTGCGTGCGTGCGTGCGTGCGTGCGTGTGTAATAGTAATACTTATTCTAATGAATATTCCACGCTTTTCTGACAATTCACTGCACCACATAAAGTGTCACTTCAAAGAATGTACTTTAACTAAAAGCCCATGGTATAGGTAATGATGTAATAAACTGGATAGAAGAGTGGCTTACACACAGAAGACAGAGAGTAATAGTAGATGGTGAGATTTCAAACTGGAAACCTGTTTTGAGTGGGTTTCCACAGGGATAAGTATTAGGCCCTATACTGTTTTTAATATATATATATATATATATATATATATATATATATATATATATATATATATATATATATATATATATATATATATATTTGGAAGAATGACATATCTAGCAAAGTACTGAAATTCGCAGATGACACAAAAGTATTTAGAAAGGTTAGTAATGATACAGATAAACACAGTTTACAGGATGATCTAGATAAATTAGTTAAATGGTCAGAAAATGGCAAATGTTATTAAATTTTGGGAAGTGTAAATGCAAACACATAGGACATGGAAACATGGACGAAGAACATAAAATGGGGAATGCTGTATTAGGTAGAACCACACAAGAAAAGGACTAACATTTAGTGCTGACATGAAAGTTTCAGAGCAATGTCGGATTGCTGCTTCGAAAGGAAATCAAATTCTATTGCAAATTACGAGAACTATCACATATAAGGAGAAACAATTAATTGTACCCCTGTACAAAGCAATAGCTAGACCACATTTGGAATATCGTATTCGAGGCCGTATCGTAAAAAGGAAACAGAAAAACTAGAAAGAATACAACGAATGGCAACTAAGATGACACCAAAACCAAACAGAAGTGTTTAAAATAGTGAACGGTTATGAGGATGTTGATAGGAATATGTTCTTGAAACTTAAAGAAGGCAGTAGAACCAGAGGACACAAAGCAGCATTAGTTAAGGAACAGTGTATGTTGGACATGAGAAAGTACTCTTTCTCACAGAGGGTAATAAATGAATGGAACAAACTGCCAAATGATTGTGTTAATGCTAGTAGTGTGAATATGTTTAAAAATAGAATTAATAGACATCTGATAAGGGTGGGCTACACATAGATGATAAAATTGTTGGACTCTCGATAAGCCAATGGCTTCCTTGTCCACTTGCCACCTGGAACTTGTTGTTTGATATGGCCATCTTGTTAAATCTTGTTAAATCAAATTCAAAACATTGCTGCACCGAGATGATTCAAGCCAAGTGATGTCAGCTACGTGAAGGTTGAACGGGACAAGCTGCAGTTACATCGCAGTCACCAGTACTATGAGCAGTGTATGGGCCAGATGGAGTTGACAGGGGCGAAGTGATGTGACTTCAATGTGTGGTAAGATAATGACTCTCACTGTGAAAGGATTGCTTTCAATGTTTCTGTATTTGCAGGCATGTTTACAAAACGTTTTGCTTTCCTTGTAAGCCATTTTCTGTCTGCTTTGACTGCACCGAAAGTTGAGTATTCACAAGTTGTGGTATTGTGGGTGGTTAAATGATTACAGCAGTTTGGTTTCTGTAGACATTACATGTTTGCAATACTTCCAGAACAGGACACTTTGCTCTGTGAATGTGTTTGTCAATGTGTTGAGTGTGAAATAAACTATACTCTTATAACAAATTGTCTTAGTATTAAATGTAGCAATATGTGTGGTGGCCTAGCAAAATAGATGACATAGTCCAAAACAGTAATGTCTTTTTATTCTGAAATTGGAAAGAGACCATTTCTCATTCAAACACTGTTTATTCACATTAAAATTTCAACACCATATAAAAATAATTCTGCAAATGTTCTGATCTGATGTTTTATTAAACCATATATGCAATCCAGTAACTTGAATTATATAAGTATTGTCGACACGCAAGAAAGGATCCAATGTTGTGAGCAGGTCTGATAGGTATAATAGTAACTATTATAAATATTCAAGTAACAGATAGAACATAACACAATATAATAGTAATAGAAAACAATGTAATAGTAACTGAGCTATTACAACTGAATATTAGCACCACATATTAAAATTCTATTTCATTAGGTTGTTAAGTGTAAATATCAACCTGTGTGTTTGTGTTGAGCTATTCTTCACATAAGCCACATTCACATATCAGACGTCAAAGGAGACTACTGGCGGGAGTAATGCTTCTTTTGTGTTAGCTCCAACAACTTGAAATGTAATTGTAACATATTACATTGTATTCAGTACGTAATAGTACAGTGGCAGTATTGTTACAAGAAAGTTAACACAATCATTGTCACTGTCATACCCTGTGCTGTGCAGTGGTATATAATATGCTATGATAAAAAACATACACTAACCATTTCACGTTTGTAGTCTGGTGTCTATCGCCTGCACGGTGGCGTCGGAGAAATATGCTCCAATTAATTGTTTAGGAGTATGTTAATCATGACTAGTGGGCGATGTTTTTGCAACCCAACTGGTCCACGGCATCACGCAATGGTACGGTTTTCGTCACAAGACGTCCTGATTTTATATTTATGCATGGTAATTTTAGTGATGTACATATAAGACATGACATGCGTGTCTACTGCACTGTTTATCGCATTTTTATAAGATTCCAAGTTGGATTAAAAAAGCTAGTTTGTGACTAGCAGGAATTTCAACTCAGAGAGGTAGACAGAAAACATTGGGTTCATCTCAAAGGCTACGAGTTTGCCTGATTGTAGTGCCTGTACACATGACTTTCTGGCAGTAATGTATGACTGTCGACAGAATGTACGAGATATTTGTGAAAAATCAACAGCTGTACCATATATCTTCCTTGGAATTCACCTTCTTTTCGTGCATATCCTAACTTTGCTAAAACATGCGCTGTATTTAATTAAACCAGTGCCTCTTTACTTTTGTTTATTGTGATTCAAATTCATTTATCGCCAACTTCATTTATCGTTGGTCCAGGATCGCGTCTAATCTTCGTCAGCCAAGCCAGGAATCTCTCTTTGTCCGATAGTTGGTTGGGGAATCGATTAAAACTCATAGAGATTACACGAAATTTTACAAAACTTCTGAGCATTACGTTTGGTTCTAGCATGCATAACGTAAATTACATTTAGAAAAAAAATAATGTCGACCAACTGCACAGCAGTAGGTCAGATCAGTCACGGACATATTTTACACTTATTATTACCAACACACCCTCGACCAGCTTATATATATATATATATATATATATATATATATATATATATATATATATACATACATACATATATATATATATATATATATATATGTGTATATATATATATATATATATATATATATATATATATATATATATATATATATATATATATATATATATATATATATATATATATATAATGATATATATATATATATATATGATATATAATGATGTATATATATAATATATATATATATATATATATGTATATATATATATATATATATATATATATATATATATATATATATATATATATATATATATATATATATATATGTCATTAGCGCAATGTTTGAAAGTATAATTTTATTTTGTTTACATTTAAAACAACATAGCGCAAACTATTACTTGCAAATATACTTTTCTGAGTCATGTACACTGAATTTTGTTTTGGATGGCCAAATACATTACGAACTTAGAGCAGAAGTCGCTCAAGGTGTTTCTACGGGGTGAAATGTAAATTTCTGGCAGTGCAGTAACACACGTCAATTTTAGACAACCATTTTTGGTCGATTTTGAAACTTTAATCCCATTTTAAAACAACATTGAGTGGACACAATCGGTCTATA
>BSQZ01000041.1:1490000-1645000 GCA_033239005.1 Lamellibrachia satsuma | reverse complement strand
TGTGAGTGTATATATATATATATATATATATATATATATATATATATATATATATATATATAGGACATACAATAACAACCATCGGAGTATGTATACAAACATTTATCTCCAATTATTATGTTAAAGTTTTGTGTTTTTCTAACAACTCCATGGTGTCATGTGAATTTCAAAGATGTTGGCCTCTATTAGAATGCCTCGTCATGAACGGTTACTCGACTTAAACACAGTGGTACTTATGTGGTTTCTGGCGCAACAGCTGTCACATTTCTCGCGCTAACGACATTAAAAAAGTCCGTACGCGGCCCTTTGCCCTTCCCTTTTGTACATTTTGTACGAAAAGATAAATGTCGACACTTGTCAACGACCCCTTAGTTAAAGTATTCACACACTAAAGCCAGCCATACACATACCCGTCTGTCAACAACTGCCCATCGGCCGATGTTTAAAATACCAGAGGTCCACAAAGAGTGTTGCCAATAATTCAATCTCTACGAGACAGTCGTCGTGTAGCGTGCGACACACTACAACGGTCGCCGACCACATTCCTTAGAATATATATCACATATACGTTCCTATAAGTAAGTATTGTACATTAGTAGGAATACAACGATGATAACGATAATGTAACTTCTATAGCCCAGATTCTGTGCGCATACATAATTAGCTAATTACGATATCATCCAGGCATTTGCCTAATTCACAAAATAAAAGTTAACTTTTATCAGTTGATACGATGCAATTCGAATTAACTTTAAAATGTGATTATGTTGACACAACTGTCCGACTGAAAAGTTAAATCAGGCAAAAAAGTTAGTGTAGCATCTCGATAATGAGGCTGATTGGCGCTGGCGTTTCACGGGAATGGAGTGGTAACAGTGGGTAACAACGAGAACACGCCTCTGCGGCCAGACTCTCTTCTCGGCGGATTCACGCAGCCGAGCCAGAATCGGATAAGCGAGACTAGTTAGTCACTGATCTGAGCGCGCGAGTCGGAAGAAAATCCGTTAGTGTGAGCACGCCAGTCGTAAGTCGGGAATGCGACGCAACTGTCGAGTTGGGCAACAAAGACCGGCCAGTTTGAGGCGGACTTTACATATGGACGCACAACGAATGCGCTGATCTCGTCTATAACGAAACATAATATATATATAATATATATAAACTATATGTTCATCAAAACGATGACTAACCACAAAATGTATGTTGTTTATGCGTTAGTTTCACGATGATGATGTTGTTTATGCGTTAGTTTCACGATGATGATGCCCTCCGTTTTGCGGGTTTTACAAAGATGAGAAAATTGTTGGACTCTCGATAAGCCAATGGCTTCCTTGTCCACTTGCCATCTGGAACTTGTTTTTTGGGATGGCAATCTTGTTAAATCTTGTATTAAAGTGTTGTTCAAAGAGATCTGTTTTTCCATGTAAATTAATGTAGGATCCATAATAAGCCGCGACATCAACATCTGGACATATCTTCACTTGCTTCAACCACTGCAACGAAACTCGCCATACATAATTTGTATTCCACACTGTCCGCAAACAAATCCCATTTTGCCCGACTAAGGAAGACAAATGGGAATCAGTCGGGTGAAACGAGAAAGCGGCTAATTTGCATATTTAAAGTACGCCATCCTAAAATTAATAGAACCACTGGAGGCGCCAAAAAGTACTTAATAAACAGATCAAAAGACATTTAATTGTGCGGCTTTTGTGAAGGTATAGTGAAAAAATAGTAAAATCTGCAGGTTGACGGTAAAGCTATTGATTTTTAATCGACTGTTTTAGGTATGCTCGATTGTGCGCAGAAAATGCACCAGGCGTTACACATTTCAGGCATGCGATTTCGTATAAACGAGTGCTTGTCCAGTATAGCGAATGGTTCAATTTTGCGACCTTTACCTCAAACCAATGGTTCCCAACCTGGGGGGTACGCCAGAGGTTTTCCAGGGGGTACGTGGAGGGTTGGCTGAAGCTAAGATTACGAAGGAGAACATGTTTCTGTAATACTATCAAATTCAATGAAAAAGTTCAAGCAAACATTCAACGTTATTATTTGTAAATTACGATGATTTCGCCTCTTTGCAATGATTAGTGCCTAACTGGTAAATCAAGTCCAGCGCCCTCAATACCTTCTCTTCCGCTGCCAATAGCTGGATGAACGTCGACAAGGAGCAGTCGAAAATTCGTAGGCAAACTTTCGGACAAATGTGACTCTTGAAGCTGGCGTGATTGCTCGTTTTCCACATGAAGTCGCTAAACAAGTCACTCCAAGGCCGGTTCACCGCGGTCACTAATTTAGTGGACAACGTAAAAGCATTCATCATGAAGATAGAGCTGGTGGGATGGCAAAATGAAGGAAGGAACCTTCAACATGTGTGAACACCTAAGCGCGGTGTTTTAGGATGAAGAAACGGGACATGGAAACGTGGGGCAACTTGTGCAGACGCACCTGCCTTCCCGGATCTTAATGCGCTGGATTCAAATTTCATCCGTTCAGTGTAGAGGTGCGCCATCTCTCGGACTTCTTGAAGGTCTTGAACGACCCAACCGCATTTGATGCATTTGAAGTGACGGTTGCAGTGACGTAAACAACACTCGCATTGCTCAGCCAACCAGTCCTTTATACCACTCCGCAATTGTTTACCTTTTATCAAGTTGTGACAATGGTGAGTGGGGCCACTGGTGGGGAGTTTGATCCCCATAACAATGCGCGCACCCAAACTTCCCACCGGTGGCGCCACTCACCATTGTCACAACTTGCAATAATTTTGATGCTCAGATTCTACACATCTTTGTTTCATTTGGTAAACTTTCACGTTGGTAAATTGCATGCAATTGTGGTATAGTGTTTGCATTAAAATGTGTGTTGGAATAAAATAACGTTCGTTTTTGTTTGAAGTTATGTTACGTTTTTTGTTCCTTTTTAAACAACTGTGCATTTTGAAATTTGTAGATTTCGCTAAATTTAAGACTGCGATTATTATGTTTAGAGCGTATCACGACGAACTACCGGATAATTAAAAAAATATTAAGTTTTATGTGTCAACACCCCGTATCAGACTGAAAGATACCTTCAATAGTTATCGTGTCCACACCAACATAAGACTGAAAGATACCTTCAATAGTTATCGTGTCCGCACCAACATAAGACTGAAAGATACCTTCAACAGTTATCGTGTCCGCACCAACATAAGACTGAAAGATACCTTCAATAGTTATCGTGTCCGCACCAACATAAGACTGAACGATACCTTCAACAGTTATCGTGTCCGCACCAACATAAGACTGAAAGATACCTTCAATAGTTATCGTGTCCGCACCAACATAAAATTGTTGTATTGTGTATTTCTATTTATGGTGTGAAATTATGGAATTCTTTACACAAAAATACCATTGGATGCAGAGGCCTACAAGGATTTAAAAAACTTTATAAATTATATCTTCTTTCTATGTATTAGGTCTAAAAAGCAATCATGATAAAGCATAATATGTTGTAGACATATTATCTAGGTATTTGTATTTTTTCATATGTGCCATATAATATTATTATTAGTATATATAACTACTTGGGTCGGGGTGAACCATAAATAAGCATTATACTTCTATTCACCCCCCCCCCTCCAACGTACTATTACTAATAATTACTCATATCGAATATGGTGTTGTATTCTATTTTTGCTATTGTGGAATTTGAAGTGTTTGTTGGAAATAAAATATTGATTGATTGATTGACTGATTGACGTATAGTCAAGTGCACAGTGGCAATGACGTAAGCAACAATCGCGTTGTCTAGCCAACCAATTCGTTAAACCACTCCGCAACTGTCCATTTTGAATTTATAATCAAGTTGTGACAGTGGAGATGTGCTGAGTGGCGCCATTGTCGGGGAGTGTTGTATTATTTAATTCTTTAATTCAGACACAAATATACTTAAAATGATGATTTTTTTTTGCGCATTTTATTTTTGACAATTGCTAAGCTTGTGGTTGAGCTATATATGGTGTGCTTTGTTAGAGTTTTTCCTGACACGTTTTAAGATAAAAAAAGGCTTGCAATTGAGTGTCTATGTGAGAGGTGGGAGGTTTGTGTTTAAAAATAGCGGGAGGTGGGAGGTTGGTCAAAAAACATTGTGGGAAGTGGACTCTCAAAAATAATGGCAGGTGGGAGATTGGCTCCACAAACAGGTGGGATATGGGAGGCTGGTTGGGGGAGCGATTGCGCCATTACGATCTACTACCGACACGAGCGGCATTGTGACACTGCGATTACGCAGTTGCCATCTACTTCCGGCACCAGCGCCAGTGCGACTGTGCCGTTGCTGCTACTTCCGGTATCAGCGATGGTGCGAATGCGCCATTACCGTCTACTTCCAACATCAGCGATGGTACGAATGCTTCTTTGCCGTTTACTTTCGGCATCATCGATGGTGCGACTGCAGCATTTCCGTCAACTTCCGGTACTAACGATGGTGTGATTACACCATTGTTGTCTACTTCCGGCACCAACGATGGTGCGACTGCGCCGTTACTGTCAACTTCCGGCACTAGCGGCAGTACGACTGAAGTCCGTACAATGAAGAACTAAAAAACAAAAAAAGGTCAGTTCAACAGTGAGTCGCGTCTGGATGTCGTCTCACGATCTGAAAAAAAAAACTTCGTTTGCGAAAACGACATCGGCAAAACAGGGTGACACAGTGAAGAGGGCGCTGACAAAAACAGATGCTTCTACTGAAGTGAATTTTTCGTGGAAACAAGCGATGACGACTGTATCCGGTGCAATGTCTGTTATCGATGGGCACACGGTGAATGCGCTGGTAACGTTTTTCCATTAACGTGTTCTTCAAAGAGGGTTGTTCCCTTTCGTGTAGATTAATGTGGGATCCACAATGCGCTGCGCTATCAGCGTCTTGGCATATCTTCTAAATAGTTTCAACCGTTGCAACGAAAATCGCCATACATAATTTGTGCCCCGTGTTGCCCGCAAGCAAACTCCAATGGGAATCACTGCGACAAAACGAGACATCGGAAAATTTACATATTTTAATTACCCCATCCTAACATTAATAAACCACTGGATGCGCCCAGAAGTTCATGATAGATAAGCCAAAAGAAACTTAATTTGCATTTGGTGTCACTGTGTCGATACGATAGCGACGAAATAACTATTTTTTTTATTAGCGCTGTAACATAGCTGCAATTAGCTGTGTCTGGCCGAACGTATATTAATGCAATATTAGGTGTCCATGTTTGGCCTTGGGGGCACTTTTCTTGATAAGAATTGCCAAAATTCGAATATGTGGCAAATTGGATGTTACAGTTTAATGAGTTAAACTAAAATCGCAGATAATTTTATCGTTATTATGGCGGCCCATGCAACAACAACTCGGCTCTGGCCTGCTCCTGTGTCAAGAAGAGCGAGAGAAAATGTGTCTTAGTTAATCGGTAGATGGCGCAACCGAAACGAAGAGAAACCGCCGTGATATCACTCCCCCCCCCGCAGAGATCGCACATTATCTTCTGGCCTCTGAACGATTCTGTCCATCGTGATTTCCCTTCAGTTGTTCATGTGCGCATTTTGCTTGATCAATGCAAAGCTTGTGGTGGGTGTGGCTGTTTACTTTGTTGGAGTTGTTCCTGACACCTTTTAAGAAAAAATATTTTATTGTCATTGGGCGTATATATATATATATATATATATATATATATATATATATATATATATATATATATATATATATATATATATATATATATATATATATATATATATATATATAGGTTGGGGTTGATCTTGAAATTTGGCGGGAGGTGGTCCTCAGAATAGGCGAGAGGTGGACTCTAAAAAAAACCTGGAGGTGGAAGATGGGAGGTTGGCCCCCAAAACAGGTGCCACATTAATAATTAATTAACCCCTCATTAATTGTCTAAAAGTGAAAATTTTATTAACGAAATCAATATAAAATTTTAATGTTTTCGGCAGTCTCTGCACATTCGTTCTTAGGGTCCTGTGATTAAAAAAAACAACCAATCAAACACGTACGATTACACAGCTCAGTTCGTGTATTTCTCCGGAGTTCTTCCCATGCCTACAGGGAGTCACCATTCCCAAAAGGTTATAAAACAAATAGGAAAAATAATATGGAATGCGCTGTGCCTGCAATGCCCTGTCCCTCCTTCGGGAAGGTGCCCCATCGAGTCTTTGGCAACCACAAGTCCAGGTATCTTGGACGAATGTCATGCTATGGTCTACAAAGCTGTCTGAGCCCTTATGAAAATATACCATGGAATTACACAGCTTACCACGAAATTACATGGCATACCATGGTGTTTCATTATATCAAATGGTATTACATGGTAAACCATGGTATACCATGACATTACATGGTAAACTGTGGTACGTAGACCATCCTTTTTCATGTATTGTATACGTTAAATATATGGTACATCGTGGTCTACCTGTTTCAAAACACCATGGTATTTACCATGGTTTACCTGTTTCAAAACACCATGGATTCCATGGTATATATCGTGGTATTTTACCATGGTTTACCTGTTTCAAAACATCATGGTATCTACCATGGAATACGATGGTATGTTTTCATAAGGGTTTATTCGATAAAAAAGGACATTATGATTGCGCACAGAAACATACGTGTGATGTGATCCTTGTGAAAATATATCATGGAATTACATGGTAAACCATGGTATTTCCTAATATTACATGGTATTACATGGTAAACCATGGTATTTCCTAATATTACATGGTATTACATGGTAAACCATGATCGACCATGTTTTTTCATATACTGTGTATGGTAAATGGTTTACCATGGAATACGATGGTATATTTTCACAAGGGAGTCAATACTGACTACATTACTATGCCATACATGTGAGTGAAATATACGTCACTTATTGCTGCCACCAAAAGAAGTTTCAAGAAAGCTGTATTTGAAAGATAATTCGCATACGGCGGGAAGACCGCCGCATCAGCGTCCTAACTGAGGCTACGAAGACACTGTGAAGAACTTCCTAAAACGTCCACATCAACAACACAAACTGGGAGGACCCGACTGCTGACCGACTCCACTTTGGCGACGGACAATCTAACAAGCGACGGCATGCTTCGAGAGAGACCATCTAGTAAAGCGTCAACTGAATGAGGCGTTGAAGCGGCGGAGAAGAAAGGCGAAGGAGAGGAACCAAGACCTGCAAACCTCACTTCCACCCTGAATCTCCTGTCTCCACAGATCAAAGATCTGCAAATCAAGCATCAGGCTCTTGAATGACCCCAGGACACACGACCGACCGACCCTTGGCATGCACCACCATGAAGAGACCGCGATAAGAGACCGCGAGAGACCGCCGACTATTTTTTCATCATAAGATGGGATAACTTGTTGGTTCGTACGTGACTGTAAAATATCAACATACACAACATTATCACATATATATCCATCAATGCCTTGGTACATGGCGCTGCCCGTCAATTTATTGATGATTTCTTGAAATTTAGACGTACCACTGGCAGTCATAGTAAAGTCTAGCGACGTATTACATAACTACGGACAATGGAAGAAAAGGCACATGACGCTGTCAACAGTTGTACGTAATTTTTGGCGTAGCTTTGTGGACATTTGTACCTAATAACTACAAAGGGTAACTCGATTGTTCATAGAAAGGGCAATAAGGGTGAATTTCGGGAAAAAATAAACTGAGACAACCTGACCGTTTGGCGCCCGAGATGCAAAGCATCTAGGAGTAGCATAATACATACATATATACATACATGCATACATACATACATACATACTCTCATGCACACACGCACGCACGTACGCACGCACGCATGCACACACATATACATACATATATACATACATACACACACGTACATACATACATACACGTACATACATACATGCATGCATACATGCATGCATACATGCATGCATGCATACATACATACATACATACATACATACATACATACATGCATGCATGCATGCATGCATATATACAAACATACATACAAACATACCTACATATTCACGGTAGATTATAATAAGCTTTGTGTGCCACTAAATCAAAGTGTGGCGTTTCTTTAGTTAGGTGCGCTGCTTTCGGTGCCGTCAACCAGATTTCTTGAAAGCTGCTTCCGCCTGACTGACTACCTGCCGTGTGTTCACTTCGCTTACCCCACCCACCTGCTCCGACGCGCCTTGCACGCCATCCCATCACAGTTCACACCTGCTGTCTGAGACTCGGTCCGCTTCTGTCTCTTGTCTTGTCTTATCTTGTCTTGTGTTGAGTACTGGTGATCAGACGGTCAGGCTTGTGCGCGCCGGGGTGATTGTTGTTCAGTCGTATTTGTTGGTATTGAGTGTTTCAGACCTTGCTCAAATGGTAGTGGTTCTGTGACGCCGGTTATTGTGTCTAGTAGCGAGTTCCAATACGTTATTGTCCGGGGGAAATCGGAGAGTGTGTAACAGTTCTTGCTGGTGTAGATGGTATTTAAGGCAGATGCACTGATTGACTCTGCGTGGGCTGGAGAAGGATCCGACTGGCGAGGATAAATGACCGTTAATGGCTTTGTGGAAGAATAATGGTGATACGTCTGTTTGTTCTTCTGGAGGTTAGTCGTAAATTCTTTATAATTTCTGACGCAAGCACGCACGCACGCACGCACGCACGCACGCAAGCACGCACACACGCACGCACACACAGTTTATCTGAATGTGTAATCGTTGTAACAAAAGCGTGTCACCATTCTTTGCATCATCTCTATACTTTGTTAATGAGCTTCAAGACAACCCGACAGCAACGGACAAGCTGCGAATTGTGACAAACAGCTGAACGTACAAACGTACAAACGACGTACTAATGTCATGTCAGCAATGAGCACTATCGAGTTCAAATAGTACATTAATCAGTACATACGCACAATGTTTAAGTAGTACACAATACACAGCACATAGCGCACAGTGTTTAAGTAGTACACAATACACAGCACATAGCGCACAATGTTTAAATAGTACACAATACACAGCACATAGAGCACAATGTTTAAGTAGTACACAATACACAGCACATAGCGCATAGTGTTTAAGTAGTACACAATACACAGCAAATATAGCGCACAGGGTTTACGTAGTACACAATACACAGCACATAGCGCACTGTGTTTAAGTAGTACACAATACACAGCATATAGCGCACTGTGTTTAAGTAGTACACAATACACAGCACGTAGAGCACAGTGTTTAAGTAGTGCATAATACACAGCAAGCATAGCGCACAGTGTTTAAGTAGTACACAATACACAGCACGTAGCGCACAGTGTTTAAGTAGTACACAATACACAGCACATAGCGCACAGTGTTCAAGTAGTACACAATACACAGCAAGCAATCACATCGCTTATATGGCGGTAACGACCACCAGAGTAGGAGGGGCTTAAATGCTAGGCGTACATTGCTAAACCGTTGTGGTGAGTCGTGTGTTTATTTGGCTGGCGCAACCGATTCGAAAATTGAATCGCGGCAACAAATGTTGTATAATGTGCGCTGACCTACTCGCACAAACGAGCGACTCACAACAAAAGTTTTGCCATGTACGCTTAGCATAACTACGCTACCAAAAATGCAATACAACAAATTGTGAAATTTTACATCCACTTGAGGGCATTATTAAAGTTTTCTCAAAATCGCATTTAGCAATATTGTCGCTATTGGGATGAATGTAAATATTTACAAACTTAGCCATAAATGATTACCGTTATTCACGGGTCGTTCAATCAACGCTAAGGGTACTCCTATATTTGACTTAACGCTCGCTCCATTAAACAGCAAACGGAAGCTATAATACAACACACGAAACTTTAACAATGCCTGCGCACTTTAAATGACCTGCATTTCATTAAAAAACGGAAAAGACCGAAGCGGGATTGTGGTCTAATTTTACAATTAGTCCTATTATAGGGGCCACTTAGCATAGCTCGGAAGGGAAACGTGGAACTTGGTGGAATTGACTATGACTATATGAAACTATCTTAGTGCGTGGCGCTGATGCCACTTCCGATGAACGCCCTATTACCGAGTACACAAAACATGTTACACTGGACCGGGGAAAGGTTGTCAGAACCGTACAAGACAAAGACCCGTACAGGACAAAATAAAAAAGATGAAACATGTTAAATCGGACTCTGGAAGACTTGTCCAGGTCCGTACAAGACAACAATCCGTACAAGACAAAAAGAAGAAGACAAAATACGTCACATCGAACTGGGGAAGACTTGATTAGTTCCGTACAAGACAAAGGAAAAACGCAAAACATGTTACATCGGAATGGGGAAGATTTGACTATGTCCGTACTAGACTAGTGAATAAAAAAATCAATAAGAATTTGTGGCAGCGAAAACCAGACACTTTCCAGCGCCATGTTTAAATCATCATCGTTAAAAGTTGGAAGACTTCTGCACACACGGAATTCCAGAGCACACAGTATGGTGAAACAATATTCATTCTGTGCACATTTATCATTTATATTTTGGTATCACAAATTCACCCATTTTTACTTAAATTAATTTATGTTTATTTTATATTTAACATTAATATATGACATTTTAGCTGGATTACGTTCTGTTCCCCACTTATACATACGACTATACAAACTTTTAACATAGCAACGGTCTTTGTAACGGTGCCATTTCTTGTAAAAAAAAGAACTTTGCATGTTATTGGCAATCGACGCTAGATGGCGCCTTTATTTGAGTTGAGGTAGCTAGGTGTTCAAATTTGAACGAAATGCGTTTAGCTAATTTGTAGAATGGTTGTTGAAAATAAAATAATAATAGTTGTTGTTGTTGTTATTATTATTATTATTATAAGAAAAAAGAAAATGGGCCAAAACAACACTGTTGTTATGATATTCATATTTCCAAGTTGAGAGTGATGGTGGTGTTTGAGATAAAAAATGAGTCATTATGGAATAAAAATTCAATTAGTCGTAATATTAGTAATTATGTACCACAAACCTGGTGTAGATGATGAGAGACGCAAACAAGTTCAATAATTATTGCAAATGAATTACTTTACTTTAAACAGCATTATTGTCAACTTGAAATAGCGTGCCAACATAAGTTATTAAACTTTCGGGGGTCGATAAATCAACAGTTTTGTTAAAAATTTATTTCTTATTTGTAATGTAGATGTTTCAACCATTTCATCATTGCTTTCAGAATGAAGCATTTTGTTGAAACAACACTGTTTATATTTTAGTTTACGTACCTTGTAACAACAAGTAAAATAATGTTGAGTATGGCTTTAGAAGTCCAAAATATATACACAATGAAAATCCATGATCCTAATAGAACGAGGCGTCCGCCACCATTCGCTCAACAACCACCCACTGTTGTAATAATAATAGAGCCACAAAAGAACTACCTGGTAGGAGCGACTTAATTATCATATATAAAACGATTAAAATTATCGAAGCTAACCACACTGGCATACCGAAGGATAAGAGGAGACATATGATAGAAATCTATAAAATAATGCATGAACTGTACGATAATAAATCCGCACCAAACTTCCTGAAATGGGAGGATGTGTCATTAAGATCAAGAAATAGAGTTGCTGAACCATGGAATAATCTACATAAATCAGTAATGCAAGCTAGATCAATAAACTCGTTTAAAAATCGTCTAAACAAAGTCTGGTCTACCCAGGCGATATTATATGACTATGAAGCTCCATTAACACTGACCACTGGAACCGGAAACTATGAATATTATATTCTGAAGAAGATGTGATAATTGAGGAACCGATGTCCTAATTTAAGGTATCTTAATATAATAGGTATAAACTGCTGCAGACGACTTCGAAGCAGTGGGATTACATCTGCACCCATCTGCACCCTCTTTATCTTATTAACTACGCCATATTCCCCCTTTTCGTCGAAACACGTGTCAATATAATGGTAGCAGATTGTGCCAATTCAAACACGATTTCGAAATCGCGACAATAAAACACCATTTCCGCCCGATTTTGCCGTCCGCCACCTATTGTGAATGGCGCATGCCGTGCGGCAATTTTTCAGGGGCCGACTATTGGCGCTGAGACACCAGCAGGTTATTGTCCATAGAGCTTTCAATGGCAGGTGAAAGGTTATTGACGCGAGCTGAGCTACAACCATGTTACTACTGGCCAGTCAGCTAACTCGGCTTCATAAGGCCGTGTGCGGGCAAAGGGGTCTGACCAAGTATGTTGAGCTGCTCCGATGTTCGCGCTACAGCGGAAAGTAACACGGGCGACAGAAGCTTGAATGCCGGACATGTTTAGGGAATGTATCGCGAAATCGCGCCTCTGGTAAAATGTGTCATCGCGTATGAGATCGACACCGAGCGTTCAGTCGGTCGGACAACGGCCGAGCTACTGGCAGATCCTGGATACAGCCGGACACAGATACTACAACTACACGAACTTGTATTCGGCTCGGTTCGTTTCCTGATTGATTGATGGTTTAATCGTTTTCGTGTTTATTCGAAACAGAAGTGTCGCACCGTGACAGCGTGAACCAACCGGCACTTGTCAACTGACGGCTGGGGCGGAGCCGGACGACTTACCGTGTGACGGACGAGCTTTGTGACAGACTCTGGACACGGATCGACACAGACGCGTGCAGTCTGCCCACGATCCACAAATAACATGGGATATGTCGTTTGGATGGTTTCCATCTTCGCATCTTTGCTAATCCTGTTACATGCGACATCGGCGAAAGTCTACCTGAACCAATGGGCCGTTTACATAGACGGAGGGAAACTGGTTGCCGACCGCGTCGCTCAGACGAACGGATACACAAACCTGGGACAGGTAAGGTCTAAGGATATTTTCAATTTTTCGTTATTGCTACGCCTGAGTTGCATCATGTATACACAGATGCACACGAGTCAACAAAGGGTAACAAGTTTCCTAACATGTTAGCCATAAAACATCAGAGTCCTGATTAAATAAAACAGTTCACCAACAATGAATTGGTTGTACCAGTTCAGTTGTGGAAAATAAAACAGTTAACCAACAATGTCAATGAATTGGTTATACCAGTTGTGGAAAATAAAACAGTTAATCAACAATGAATTGGTTGTACCAGTTGCGGAAATTGTGCTGAAGTTGTGGTATAAAAATCAACACATTTTTGTTGTTGGGGGTTTGGATTTTTATATTGTTATCATTATTTGAATTTAATAAATACATTTCCACATATGTAAAACAAATTACATTTATACATTGGTAAAAATATACATTTACACATGTTTATTTGCCATTATTAATGACAACTTAATAGACTGGCAACATTTTATTAGTTAAAGGCTTTACCTGCTAGTTATGACATTATTTTTCGCCATTAACATTGTATTTACTAATTTAAACATTTCAAATGGGCTATATATTTTTTGGATTGGTTTTGGCACTTGCCTCCATTAATATTAACTTCCCCATTAGAATATTATGAATTGATGACAGAAAGATATAATTCAAAGTATACAAACAGTCTCAATAGAGAATGAATGCAATAATAAGGTTATATTTAAGCTTTATTTTATGTTAATGTAGTTTAGCATTTGTTAATAAGCCATTTTTGACTTCCTTGAGAATATTCAATTGACAAAAAGTACTGTATAGTTTAAACTAGGCACAGCAGGAAATGAAAGTTACTCAATAAATGAGTCATGCTTATCTCAGGCTTAGCCACGGAATATTTACGTAATCATAATAATAATGATTTGTTTTCATTTTCTATGTAACCGTAACCACGACAAACATTTCAAATATTTGGTTTTTATTCACATTTTACTAGAAAAAGTTGTTTGTCTTTCTTTGTTTTTGATCTCGATGTTTAATTTGGGAAATGTAGTGACTGTGTGTGGCACAGCACTAAAACTGCTCTTTTCATTGATTGGTTTATTTATTAGCAGCTAGATTAAATATTACATCCATGAGTTATGAAAACAAATCCTTTTGCACAAGCCAATTTGTGTTTTCTGTGTCTAGGGGAATTGGCCATTAATTGTTAGGGGGAGCTTGAGTCCACTGGTGACTCCCTGGAGTAATTACAGGCCCAGAGCTGCATAGGCCCAATGCACTGATTACAGTTATGTGAAGGAGGATTGTGGTTTTATAGGCTCTACACATATAGCACTGATTCATGGTGGCACAGGTCAGTAATTATCCATAGGATTGGGGTGCAGCTATGATGTATATTAGACTTTACTGCACAGCTATGTGACTAAGCTATTTTCACTATATTTATTCTTAGTTTGTACCAACAAAATTAATAGTCCCCAGTCGTACACCATGAACAATTAAATAATAAGTTATGTTTGGTAGTTTTTGTGTAGGACAACTTTGCAATATATTTAACACGGAAGTAACAATGGCTGCTGTGTATCTAAAATGAAATACATGGAGGTTATTCTTCTGTTTGTGATTGCTGGTAAGTGCACATATATGTACAGGGGACAAACATGTGCATCCTGAAGAATTGGACACAAAACTCCACTTTCATGTCTCGTCAGTTAATGTGAGCCAACTGGTGCTTTTTACTTGTTGTTTAGTTTATGTAGTCACAAATATGTCACCATTCTGTGTAACAATTCTGATTGTCTTAAATCCTTTCTTCTGCACATTCGGTCAAATTATTAGTAATACAAATTCTTAATTTGCATAAATATATAATTAGTAACACTAATGTGATAATTTTCTTTATTGTGATTGTAGTAATTTGTGTTTATTTCAGTTTAGAATTAAAACTAGTTGTATTTATTATTTATCTAAGTATGTAAACGTGATCTAGGTAATGTCTCTGTAAAAATATAACTTAATATAGCGAACTGCATGATACTGTCCACATATTTATGGGAATAAATAATATTTACATTTAAACATTATAAGCCTGTTTGAGCACTGGTCTTATATAGTATTCTTATTGAACATTGCAGTCTTATGGCTCTTACATAATGCCACAACATGGCCTATTTACATAATACTTGTAACAACATTATCCAAGCATTTGCCCTGTGATGATATCCTGCTGGGAGGACAATTCTGTCTGTGGCACATTCTTAAGAACCTGCCCAGGTTATATGTTCTTACAGCAGTTTTTTCGTGAATTGATCCGTGTGGAAAGATATTTTCTAGGTGCAGTAATTTGTTGGCCCTCAGGTACAACCGTAGTTTTGAATAGCTGCACTGTGTGAACCTTGAGACAGTGCGTATTATATAGCCATACAGTGCTTCCACACTTCAATGAACCTGTCAAATCAAGGCTATGAAACCCTGCAAGTTCAGGCAGACCTGCTACAATGTACGCATTTCCTATACGCAATACATATATTTGAGATTTTCAGTGGTATACAGCCACATTCAGTTTTATATACGGATTTGTTTAAATTGAAGATATCTTGATAAAATACATATTTTCTTGCATTCATCAAACTTACGACGGTTGAAGCACAAATATATTTGATTGAAGGCAGTTTTCTGGCGAAACCTAGATGATTTCATTTGATGTTTGTAGGTATATTTTGTAGCCTGATACTGATAAGTGGGGACACTTGATTCCCGTGAAACATAGCAGATTTAATTTGATGTAGGTATATATTTCATTGCCTGGTCGATGGTGACACTTGATCTGAATAGTTAGATGGATTAAAATATGACTTTTTACAGAATTAAAAGTAAAAAATACATATTTTAGCCCAAAATGTTGCAAGTTTGCAAGGCTGACAAGTTTGCAAGGCTGACAAGCTCTGTAAATATAGGTAAACTGGATAGGAAATTAGCAAACTTGTGGACTTTGGTTAACCATGGTTTTTATGAGCCTGTTATCAGTGTTATTCAAGAATACAACTGCCACAAAAGTCTAGTGGTTAATCTAAAGTGTTTACAATTACATACATCATAATCACATGGTTGAAATCCGGTTTGAACGGTCCACTTTGTCAGTTAGTAAAAAGTTGGATACACCTTGACAACTCACGCACATCTGGTAAGTTGGTAGGAAGTTGGTGAAATGTATGACATCGGATGGCACATAAAAACTGTTCACTTCTGTTTGGTCGGCTGTGCAGTTTGACGTAAATTACCCCATGTGGTTGTGGACTGTGACTTGTATTACTGGACTTGCTTACACGGGCAGTCTGTGTTTGTGTCTGACCAAACACTGGACTAGACTATTATTAATTAATGATAATAATTATCTGAACATTCAGAGGTGCATAAAAAAGGATTGCTAAGTTATATCCATTTATAATAAAAACATACTTACACAGTAAACATATTCAATCAAAAAGTATATATATATATAATATATATATATATATATATTATATATATATATATATATATATATACATATATATACATATATATATATATATATATATATATATATATATATATATATATATATATATATATATATATATATATATATATATATATATATATATATATATATATATATATATATATATATGTTCATATATATATATATATATATATATATATATATATGATAAACTTGTATATTATATTATTATTAATAAAAATATATTACAGCAAGACTACATTGAAATCAGATAAGTTTTTTTTATAACTGGTCATGTATAAAGCATAGACTGCTCTAGAGTAAAGTAAACATAAAATAGAATAATACATAAATGAAATAACAATAAGATATAAACATGCAATATTAGCTATCAGACTACAGAAAATTCTAATATGTAATTCTACAAATAATCAGTGAATGCAACGTTAGATAGACGCGTTTTAAGACAAGATTTAAAAAAGTTTGAATATGTGTGTAACACAGAGACAGTATGGTAAATATGTGTGTAACACAGAGACAGTATGGTAAATATGTGTGTAACACAGAGACAGTATGGTAAATATGTGTGTAACACAGAGACAGTATGGTAAATATGTGTGTAACACAGAGACAGTATGGTAAATATGTGTGTAACACAGAGACAGTATGGTAAATATGTGTGTAACACAGAGACAGTATGGTAAATATGTGTGTAACACAGAGACAGAATGGTAAATCGTACCACATATGTAAAATCACTGTACACCCTGGTGACATTCGTACAGGAAGCTCTGCTTTCCGACGGAACAGCTTTCATGCGTTTCCTGTCAACTATTGTCGTCGCGCCAAGCACGCTTTACCTGGCCATTGCCAGCCAATCAGAGGCCTCTCATTGAGTTCAGTCACACGTCTGCAGCCATTTCATTCATGCATCCAGGTTGACTGTCAGTTCGCCGGTGATAAACTCAAGCAGGGAACTAAGGCTGATACACACAGGATGTCAGTCTTCATTCAAGCCACACCACCTTTGTCTCCACGCATGTTTCACTGTCAACAAGTCCCTTTCACCGTGTATTTTATTGTAGGAGAGTTTGGTGGACAGTACTACAGTAACAGCACAAGGGACCATGTTCATTCAAAAGCAATTCCTGTCACTGAAGGGATAAGGAGAAGAGCCCTGTCTGTTTCATGGGTTTCAAATGCAGTATAATTTATTAACATTTTAATTATAATAATTATGTTACACTAATATTTCAGTAATGAAATGTCATGTGGGAAAGTCAGTTTACCTCAAATACAATCTTTAAAGACTAGTTACTGTGTAGTTATAAAGTAACTACTACCTGGTGGTAACCACATAGGTACTGCCTCTTAACCAAACACGGCAAGAACTGAACCAAGCTTCCTCTGCCAATGGCTCAAATGTTGACTGTTTATTGTTTGATTTCTTTGGAAGCTGAAATTTTAAGGAATAATTATTTGTAAATAATGGTATGTGAAATATGTTGTGATACAGTTCATGTTCACATATATATATATATATATATATATATATATATATATATATATATATATATATATATATATATATATATATATATATATATATATATATATATATATATATATATATATATATAGCAGTAGGGAAAGTGTTAATATAGCGTAGAACATAATTACATAGCATGGGACCAAAATCCCAGTAAATCCTGTTAGTAATCAGACGGGATAGTTATGAATACTGTTTGTCTGACAAATCATCTCCATTGTGTAGTTCTGGTGGGCTTGTTCTGATGCACTGCTAGCCCCTGGACTCTCCTCTCAATCAGGGAGTGTCCAATCCTATTACATTAGGCCACTGATTGGAACTACTGACCAAGCTGATGAGTGGTCTGGTCAAATTACAGTGAGAATATTGGTGATGGTCAGCTGTTGCCTGACCACCAGCTACTGGATTCCTTTATAGACCTACTTATCCAGAATATCTGTGGGCTAACAGCTGCGGCTACAGCGGAACCAGATACCATCCAAAAGTTGATGTTAAATGGCTAATCTTGACATTCCTGAGGTTCTGCTGCTGATAGTCTTGGAAAATATTCTTTGGGGTGGTTTCCTGGAGATATTTTTCTTAAGGTAGAGATTCGCTTAAGTAGGAGACAAGGGAAATGGTACGGGTTCTATGTTCCTGAAGAGTTCTCCTTGAAGGAAAAGTCTGTTACATAATTATATAAGATAGGTGTGCATGCACTCTTGCATGAACAATTCCACCCCAATGTCCTTTGCATTATAGGGTGCAATTCCATAATGTTCCTCCTCAATTAATTTTTTTTGCTTTTTTACTGTTTTTTTAGACTCATTTTGTGACAAATTTAACCCATCCACTACAATAGGCTAGCTCATTTGTACAAATTTGTTATTATTTTAGTTTTGGTAAAAGCACAAAGACAAACTATCAAATTATTTTTTACCAGATCCAGTCAAAATTTGTTGAAAACGGAAAAAAAATGTATAGCTCTATATCCTGTAACTAACAGTTATTTTGATGATTTTAGCAAAAGTACGAACTTTTTTAAGCCAATCAATAATTGTATGATGTAGCTGTTCTTTGTTGAACTAACAATGTAACATACACCAATGAACAACTATACTGTCCCTGTTTCTGCAGTGGGTTAACATCACACTGCACTGAGCGTGCCCCCCCCCCGATGGAGATATACCTAGAATTCAGGTTTACACGTGCCTGACGAAGATTCTCTTGTTTGATACCAACTTGTCTTCCCCAGACCTGACTGGGAGGCTAAGCCATCTGCCTGTGGCTCAAATACTAGCCCATCTGTCTTGTGTCTACCTACAAACTTTAGTTACCTCGGCTGTACTAGAAACAGTGCATCACCTAAGCATACTCAACGCCCCAGCACAAAATCAGCTTTTTATTTGACGGTTGCGATGAAGATCTGCATTGAAATTGATAACTTAAGATTTAAAACCGACTGAACATGAAAGTGAATGATTGTGTAGAGTAAAAAAGATGTTCAGTATTCTGCAAAAGTGGAGAAAACGTTTAAGTCTACTAAACTAACGGCTCCACCACGCGCATCCATTGGGGCGGAATGAACATTGATTTGTGACTCTCAATGAAGTCATATATTTAGCCAAGTTTTTTCACACCTGGAGAGCAGATGTTACCAAGAAAGCACGTTGTGGTTCACCAACTGGGGCAGGGGTGGGGGGGCACTCCACGGGCAGGGGTGGGGGCGCTCCACCGGCTCTAGGCCACACACACCGTACCTTGCTCAGCAAACAAATGATATGTCCGTGCGTGAATAGATCGGCTGTAAAACAGCTGCCACAAAACTAGTTACATGTTTGTAAAAGGTTGTCTACCACACTGATAGCACCTTGTAAATCACATGCAGCGTTGCTCAGCGTGTGTGCACACGCTGTGAACTGCACAACAAAAAACTATACCGCCGTGTTCTCTCGTCTTGGTGCACCTTTATTTATGGGCACCGACGCCCACCGCGAACTCACTCGGTCTTGCAATGTTCTGCCTAAGCACCTTCAGACAGAACCTTGTACGTCGTCCTAGGAAATGTTGTCTCTAAATTCACATTATTGTTAAACGCATTACTTGTGTTTGGTGATTTGTAATTGTGTTTATCTGAATTATTTAATCAGCAGACTGTGGAGACCAGACCAAAGTGATATTGATCTCTCATGGTGCTGACCACTAATAAGGAAATGTCATTCTTATATGAGAAATACAATAATACAGTTCTCTAAGTAGGCACACTGATCCATGGAGAGACTTCTCTTGGTCAATAGACATGTCCAGTACTAGCCACTTCACACCCTTCTATTGATTGTCTGATTGCGTTAGGTGTTGATTCTCTGGTCACTCAATTGTCCATGGTGTTTGACCACTGAGTACTTCTCACCTGTCTAGGGCTTTTACTCACATCCATGGTCAGACAGTGGACATCTTAATTGGTCAAGCTTTCTAATTGCTTTGTGCTAATTTATTGTTTAGTGCAACATAGGGGTGATGTCCAAAATGGGATCTTAAAATATTTGGACTTCTATGGTCAGTCAGACAGTACAGATTTTAATTGGTCAAGCTTTCAAATTGCTTTGTGCTAATTTATTGTTTGTTACGTCTTAGGGTTGATGTCCAAAACCAATTTTTTTATCTGGATGACTCCAGAACTACATGATTGTCCCTTAAGTTTGAAAGGAAAATTTGGCTGATCACCAATGGATATAAACTACTTGTAAAACATCACCAATAAAACACGATCTGGTTTTGTGATTTTTATTCCAGACAAGTATATTGGACAAATTTAGCATTTGTTCTATGCAGCCTGGGTGGCATTAAACTAAATAAATGTAATAAATGATGAACATGTACATTAACTGATCAGTAAAATGTGTTATAGCCATTTAAACATTAACACAATTACTTGATGTCCACACAGGTTTCACTGTATTAAAACTAGACCTAGGAAACACTTTATATTTCACCAGCTGCAATTTTAAAGGCAACATTATCCAACCGGAACGTCTCAGAATTACATGATAAATGTAGTCTATGTGGAAGCTTTTTCATGTGTTGTCATGTTGTTTGCCCACCCCCACTGATAGCGCAGGAAAAAGTAGGGCGGGGCGTCAAGCAAGCAGAGGAAGCATGCTTGGGTGGATTTAGGAAGGGGATGTTTCTATTGTTCATGGACCAGCTTCCCTTCACGGGCCAGCTTCCTGTCAGGGCCAGCTTCCCTTCACAGGCCAGCTTCCCGTCACGGGCTGTTTCCTGTCATGTTAGTGTTGAAATCTAGATAAATCTTGTTCTTTTGCAATTATTACTTACTATATATAACGTCGGTTTCTATGTTTCAAAAATAATTTTTTTTGTAATTGTTATTTGATATCATGAATACAATCTCCATGAACACACTCTCCGTGAACACACTGTCCATGAACACACTCTCACTCATATTGGTAGGGTACTTAGGTATAACGTTAAATGATTAGTATATATTTTGTATTTAACATTATTAATTCTCCTGTTGGTTCTGTCTCCTGTAGAACCCAATGTTTGTAGGTGGGGCGTGGTGGCTCTGTGGTTAAAGCAGTGGACTGCCAATCAAGAGGACTAGGGTTCAATTCCACCTGCTGCTGATTAAAAACTTAGGCAATTTTGTTCACCATACATTGTTTGTGTCGTTCGGAAGAGTTGCTAAAGGATGTTGATCCTTCCTACCTGGTGCCTACGCCAGGGGAAGTAAAAGACCCCACACATGGGGTAGATGTAGCCTGCTGTGGACTCAGCTGGTGATATCTATATCTAAACTCACTATGTACAGTGCACATCCCAATTCAGCTGTGATCAGCTGTTTAGGGGCTATCATATCAAGCCTCAAGTACTAAGTCTATCACTTGGCCTTACCAAGTACTGGTCATTGGCTGATTTCTAGGAGTAATGACAAGTGGTCAGTGTGAGCTTCAGTAGCAAGGCTGACCCATTCTCTGAAGTGAGCTTCAGGTCACTTGGTGTTAATGTCTTTCTCCCTTCTGCTCCTAAGGTTAATGGCAGATTCAGGCTGGAGCCAGCGGGTGATCATAATTATCGCCACTTCAGTCTCAGGAGGGAAGTAGCACTTACTTGGTTATTAATACTCAAGTGGGGAATACAGACATCAGGACATGGAGACAAGAGAGCGCAGTTTCTCAGGTTTTGTGATTTACCCTTTTTATGGGGTCACTGCCCCTAACTATACTACCCCAAAATGAGGTCACATGAACAGGCACCCTGCAAAACATGTTAAATGGTTTTGACCCCACTGTCACTGAATCTAAGGCTGAACCGATGGGAGGTTGTCCAAAACATGGAATAGCACAATAGAAGTGTTATGATGACTGTTATGATAGTCATGTCACCAGTCTGTGGCAACTAGGATAACAGTTTGCCAAGGGTCGGTGGTGTCATGAGGTGACTTAGGAGTCTGATGCTGGTTCTGCAAATCTTGGTGCAATGGAATCAGGAAGTGAAGCTTGGTCTTCAGTCCTCTCCTTCTCCTTTTTCCATTCTCAAAGCACGCCGTTGCCTGGTGAGTTCTATGGCACCAAAGTGGGCAGTCGACAGCCAACTGTTATGTCTTGATAGTAAATCTGTATAGAATGTAACGTATGTATGCGTAATAATAAAGTATTAAACCTTAGTCAAAAATTAATTAATTAGATCATTACCTGTCTATCTACTATAATTTACTGTATACGCGTAATAATAAACCTTTGCCAAACATTTGTTATTAGAGCGTTACCTGTTTCTGTAATTTACTCTTTACACGTAATAATAAACCTTTTCCAGAAATTAATTAATTAGATCATTACTTGTTTCTCTATCTACTCATGAAAACAGACTATTTTGGCAATGTCTGCACTGCCCCCTTTATAATCTTTGTTTACATACACATGCCCAAAACATTGTCTGACATGATTACAAAGCACTAATTAAGACGGAGGTTTTATTGAAGGCTAGTCGTGAAGTTATCAATTATTCAGAAGATCCAGTTTTGAACTGTGATGAACTAGAGCCAAGGGACATTGTCTTGGCTCCTCTGGTTTATTTCCAGGGGCCTCCTGAGATCATCCTGGTCTGATGCCACACTTCAACCACTTCCATACACTTAGCAGCAGGGGTTCAGCCATGATACAGTCACTTCTCTTTATCCATTGTTCGATAATCCAGTTTTTCTGTATGGGGTATGGGAACGATCTTGATACACTTTAAATTGGTCCTTTGGTCCATTTCTCATGTTTCAACCAACTGTTTTGCAGAATTAACTGGTTTGTTTTAGATCTCTCAAAACTTCAAATCAGACAACATCAACGGTCTCTGTGACTGCCTTTATATCACAGCTATTTGTTGCTTGTTCTTTGTTCAAGACATGACTTGAACAAAGAGTCAGTTACTGGAGATCAATAATAAAGTAATAAAAGAACAATAATAAAGTAATAAGCAATATAAAGTTCATGATACATTACGTGTTTATAACTGATAATTATAGCATGTGTGATAATAGAGCGGTTTACTAGTCCTTCACTTCATTTATCCAACCAAATAAACCTTTTGGAACTAAAGTGTAATCTAGCCCCATTGTCAGGTCACTGGGGTTGCTGACCCCGAACAGATGACCTTTATTCCGAGTTGTGATAACTGGTTGCAATTTCTAGGATGTTATAATGTCATTACTCTGAACATTTGGGAGATATCTGTATGTTTACTGTCTGGCCACTCTATCAATGACCAGATGACCAAGGTCCACTTGTTATCTCCATTGAGGTTACTGACCACCATGCAAGAATATCTTCCTGATGGGAGGGAGTCTGTAGGGGTCAAACAAACAAAATGCTAAACTCTGGAATGTACTCTGCAGCAGATTATCTGGCTAGTGTAAATAACTTTCTTTCTATTTTTATGATCTCTTTTATCATTACACCCTGACAGGGAAACTGGAGCCAATCTTCAGACTGAGCCCCTGGCATCTCTTTACCAGGGAACCCAAGGACTGGGATATGTCATGATAATTATCTATTTGATCCTTCAGAATTAACTTGTTGAAGTAGAAGTTGGACGACAAACTCCTGTGCTTGATCATGATTTAGTGCTGCATCAGATACGTTTACTTCTCCAGCTCGGTCAATTACATGCTGTGGTTTTAGCCTTTTCAGATGATATCTCCAACCTTCCATCATTACAGACAGATAGTATGGGAGTAACCATAGTATATAATCACCGTGATTGATAGAGCACAGCAGACAAGTGAACACAGTTGCCCCTTGAATGACAATACTTCCCATTAATCAGACATGCTCCATTTTTTGGCAGTGACAACCATGGTGACCTTGAGTTTGTCCTTGACCTGTTGCTGCTGGGTGTTAATTGGAGATTCTGTACTGGTCTTGTAGACTGGATGTCTGTTAGGTCAGTCAAGCAGACCGATGTCACACCTGGAGTAATGACACAGTGATTGATGACATGTCTGAAGTCTGGACAACCATTGCGTGTCACTTGGTGTCACAGTGTCAGGTTTTTGTCAGTGTTGCCATATATTTGTTTTGTCGTATCATTGTTATAGGTGGTAAGTCTACTGCTTTTGTAGTAGAACTACATATTTTTTCTTAACAAAATTCAGAATCTCACGATCTACCACCGTCGAGCCTAAATCTACTATCAAATTGCAATTTCAAGGTTATAAAAATGAAATTGACTAATTTTGAGTCCAAATATACTGCCAATCCACAATTTAATGTAGAAGATGATCCAGAAAATGCATCAGAATTAAGTGAATTGAGACATCATGAAAAGCGGTAGATCTGCCTCTTTCTTTGCAATGTTACTTGGTACTTCTGACTTGTGTAGAAACTGAATTTACATGAGATGTCTCTTTCCTTATAAGATTGGTAAATTTTGAACTTAATCTGATCTTGTGATCAGTAGTCAAAGTGCCCATGATTAGTGAAACATGACCAGACAGGAGATATACAGGGAGTGACAGGAAGTGTTGTACAACATGTGACATGCAGTGCCTTGTAAGCATTTCTAATTTTATTTTATACAATGCTACATCCTTGGACCTAGTGAAAGATAATGTCATTGAAAGCTCTATTGAGTTTGTAATAAATTAACTATATTCAATGTGAGAATGCTTGTCTACTGGGTATATTTGGCTTCCTACATTGCCAGACATCAAAGCTTCTCATATCAGGCTCCAAGACAATGTACATCTCAACACTGTCTTCCCTTCTGCTATATGTCTCTGGAGCTCTTCCATCTGATGCACAAGCTTCAGCCTCTCTTGAAGTCTTCAACTACAAACTGGGAAGCTGGGCAAAGAGCCTATAATCTTGATCTCTTTTTAAACTAGTTATTATTTTTTTATATGAATATTTACAAGAACATTTATACAGAGCACGTAAGCACAACCATTCAGCAAAGCTGTGGGATATTACCTTGAAAACGAGTCCTCCACAGTATTAAAGAAGACGAAGAAGACATTGATATTCAGAGTGGTGGTGTGCAAAAATACATCAGGATGTTACTTTACATCAGGATGTTACTTTACATCAGGATGGTACTTTACATCGGGATGGTACTTTACATCGGGATGGCACTTTACATCGGGATGGTACTTTACATCGGGATGGTACTTTACATCGGGATGGTACTTTACATCGGGATGGTACTTTACATCAGGGTGGTACTTTACATCAGGATGGTACTTTACATCGGGATGGTACTTTCCAATGCAGTCTTTAACACAACCTCATTTATGTGAGTGAAGATGCCAGTTGTAACTACAATTAGGCCCTCCCTTCCTCCCTCCCCCCTCCCCCCTCCCCCCTCCCCCTCCTCCCTCCCCCCTCCCTTCCTCCCTCCCTCCCTCCCTCCCTCCGTCCCTCCCTCCTTCCCACCTGGATCTGTTGAGCAGAACTGCTGTTGTTAGCTGGCTGAGTAAACACTAGGTAGACAGCCTCACATAAACATTAATCCTTGTAACTGAGTAAACAGTGGTAGATAGCCTCACATAAATATTAGTCCTTGTACAGCTGCCTGGTATTTATTTTGTCACAGAGTCAGCTGTTCATGTCCACAATGGTGATTCTCTGTTAGGTGTGATAGGTTTAAACCTCATTCCACAATTGATTTAGCTTATTTAGCTAACAAATTGCAGATCCAGGTTTAATTTAATTTAATTTTTTATTAATTTATTGATGTGCAATTTAATGCTATATTATTCTTTTTTGTATTTAATGTTTTACACAGTTTACATAAACATATATCATGCATGTCACAGTAGATACTAGATAGGTTTGATTTATCATGAAAATGAATCTAAAATGAGATGAGCGAAAAATTAGAATCATGGATACCGCTTTAAGTAATTATAAATACAAAACAGGAAACATAAAAAAATAGTTAACAAATCTTGTCTTAAAAGTGAGCAATATCTTTGTGTAACAGAGTACTGACTAAGTCTTGTGGTGTTTTATTAGACAATTTAAAATGTGCGGTTTAGGATCCAAAAACAGTACCAAAGATGTTCACTCCCAGACATTTACAGCTGCTGTCAATCAGGGTGCAGGGTGGGTGATTTGTTTTGCCACCAAAAGTGGTTTAAACCATGCATGCAACACTGACACCTGTTACTGCTTCAAATGTATGTAATCCAATCCTATAACTAGGCCTTTTCTTTTGGGTCAGCAAAGCCTTATGCCAACTGCAGTTCTTTGAGTTGTTTAAGAAGACACTAATTGCCTGTGAGCCAGTGTGCTTAAGAAGACACCAATTGCCTGTGAGCCAGTGTGCTTAAGAAGACATTAATTGCCTGTGAGCCAGTGTGCTTAAGAAGACACCAATTGCCTGTGAGACAGTGTGCTTAAGAAGACACCAATTGCCTGTGAGCCAGTGTGCTTAAGAAGACACCAATTGCCTGTGAGCCATTGTGCTTAAGAAGACACTAATTGCTTGTGAGCCAGTATCTTAAGAATATGCTAATTACCTGTGAGCCATTAGCCTGAGAATTATGTGTTTAAGAAGATACTAATTGCTTTTGAACCAGCTTGCTTAAGAAGACACTAATTGCTTCAGGGCCCATGGCTCAGGCAAGGGCATGTGAGTACAAGCTTCATTAAGGATTCACTCTGGAAAACAAGTTCATCTTCTTCAGCTGGCTAATGTCTGTAGCAGGCATTTTAGTCCACTGGATGCTTCATCATGATTTGATGTGTCTCCTCCCAGAAGGTGGTTATCCTGTATTACTAGGTCAGATATCTATATATATATATTACCACTCCAGACTGTGTTGTACCATTCATTCATGGTTTTACGGACATTACCAGTTGTGTGTGCGTGTGCGTGTGTGTGTTTGTGTGTTTGCAGAACTCTGTTATACTGTACCCATACAGTTCTCAGTTTGAATTTATTTTGACAGGCCGAAATTTAAAACTCAATAGAGGTTTCAGTGACATCTGTCTTGCAATGGGTCCAAGGATGTAACATTGTGCAAAAAAATTAATTTTAAATGTTTACAAGGCACTGCATGTCGTATGTTGTACAACATTTCCCGTCACTCGTGGTACATCTCCTGTGTGGTCATGTCTCACTAATCACGCACACTTTGACTACTGATTACAAGATCAGATAAAGTTAAAAATTTAGCAGGAACATCTGCCTGTGATCTTGATGTAACTGTAAACTACTGATCCTGTAAATAAAACAAGATCTTTCTACAAACAACGATACATCAACAGGAAGTGTGTCTGTGGAGCGTACAAGACAAACAGCTGTCTGCTAAACCAGATGGAATATCAAACATAAATGTAAGATTCACTCTTGCATGCATGCGTACATGCTGGAGACATGGTAGTTGTCACAGACACGTGACAACTACCATGTCTCCAGTTATGTTTCGGTGACCCAACTTTCCGAGGATTTAGGCATGACAGAAATTGTTTTATTATTGTAATGTACAAAACAATGGATGGATGAACAAATGAATGAACGAATGAATGATTGAACTTTTACACACACACGCACACACATACACACACACAAACGCACACACACACACACACACACACGCAAACGCACACACGCACACAAACGCACACACACATACACACACCATCTGACAGCAACACCAAATTTGTTGCGTTTATTACATACATTTTTTAAATGTTGATGATTATATGCTACACATGCGTGTTTCTATTGTATCTCTGTCCAAGAGGGGGTTGATAAGTCTACAACCGCCCCACAATCAACCCACTATCAGCCACACTTGAGAGGGTGTTTGTGTCGCTCCTTTCCTTCGTATCTGTGTTCACCGCTAACACGCAACCACTACATGCCTGAATGACGCGCATCTGTGGATTACACGCTTGACCGACTTATCTGAGTCACTGTCAGTGATATCAGTATAGAGCACGCCTGGTTGAAAAATATTATTTTATGAAGTTATTGAATAATGAAAAGTTGACCTTACGGCGAGCGAACATTCAACCATCCGTATGGAGTTTTGATTGAATTATGTGCACATAATTATTTAATGCCGCAACATGAAATCAAGCCATGAATGCACCGGCCAGGTTTGTTAAGAATAAAGGTGCCATTTCCTTAATGCCTTAGTGCCCACATCGAGCTCAGATCTTTCATTGTTCGCATTCACTATTTTTGTGGGCAGGAGAGAGTAGTGTCTCTTTACTAGACGGCATTATTGTCCTACCTTGTTTCATCTTGTCTTCAAAGCTTGTTATCTTTGTCCAGTCTATGATGCTGTCTGCGCTTTTCCCAGGCAAACCTTAACCCCGCTCCGCCGCCCCTGGCAGGCCTTTTCATTAGGTTACCAGTTGCTATGCTACAATTACAATTAAGACTTCTTTCATATACATGTGTGGAGCTACCACTGTCTGTAGCCAGGTACTCATTTATCCTGCTGAGTGAACTGTGTGGAGCTACCACTGTCTGTAGCCAGGTACTCATTTATCCTGCTGAGTGAACTGTGTGGAGCTACCACTGTCTGTAGCCAGGTACTCCTTTATCCTGCTGAGTGAACTGTGTGGAGCTACCACTGTCTGTAGCCAGGTACTCATGTACCCTACTGAGTGAACTGGAGCAAAGTGGGGTGAACAAAATTGCCCAAGTTTCGAAAATGATAGCGGGTGGACTCAATTGGCAGTCTGTGTCCTGTGTCTAGGACAGTCCATGGCTCTGGAGAAACATGCCTTAAATGTGAAATCTGGTATTGGAAATAACACTTAACTGCAGGGTATTGTTTCTGCCAGAGCCATAGCACACACTGGCTTGGCGTGTTAAGTAGAACATCCTGTCCACTGCCAAGTGTGTTGTCAGCATGCCCACTAAGTATGTTCTCCATCCCTGATGGACACGCCAAGCTCTACTGATGTATCCCACCTCGAGCGATAGGCGCTTACACCTTGTGTGGTCCACAGGGAGCATAAACATCACGTTTTTACACATCAGTGAACAACTGAAGACATACATATATATATATATATATATATATATATATATATATATATATATATATATATATATATATATATATATATATATAATATTATGTAAAAAGCCCTGTTTGTTCTTTGTTGGTGCCATTGGTGGGGTAATTAGTATAACTAAAGGGAAGGTATAATGGTTTTCATTGGTTTACTAACATGCAACTAGTTGGGTGCTTCGTATAATTAACATGGCCAAATTTGAATCTGAATTTGTTATCCCAAAATACATCTAAACTAACCATGTCATACTTCATGTTTTAACCTATATTGCTGTGGGATTTTTGACCGTCAGAAATATTA
Source organism: Lamellibrachia satsuma (assembly GCA_033239005.1). Taxonomy (NCBI): domain Eukaryota; kingdom Metazoa; phylum Annelida; class Polychaeta; order Sabellida; family Siboglinidae; genus Lamellibrachia; species Lamellibrachia satsuma. The sequence continues at coordinate 1,615,251 of BSQZ01000041.1, read as the reverse complement.
TAAAATGGGAATTTATTTGACAGACCCACAAATCAGGCAGCGAAAATTTTATTTCACCTTGAAAGGTGAAGATTTTATGGTGAGTAGTTTATTGCGCAGCGATATCACTTTATGTGTCTCGTAAAACTGGCATGTTTTATATCATCACCAAATCGTGTATTTTTTACAACATTAAGAAACGAGAAATCACGACAGTAACACTTTTTTGGCATGAATATTATTTTAAAACAACCGAAATGTTATAAATGCTAATAAATTCTCTGTTGCAATGTTGCGTAAAACAGTAGTTAACTAGCAAAATCATTGTAAATTTCCCGTAAACCTAGTCTCCTTGGTTAGAACAGAAGGAATTTGCGTGCCTTGTGGCAAGTGGATCACCTCGGCAACGTGTGCCAGGTACTGATGTATACAGGGGAGAGAACCCTGGGAGTAGGCATTGAAACAACCTGTTAGGGTTTCTCACTGAGGCCAGAGAGTTGTGGACAGGTGATCTAAATCTGGACACCGTACCAGGATGTTTTCTATTAGAATCAGAAGTGTTTATTTTACCTGAGAGAGATACAGCATAACATGGTCACAGTTAACATTCAAAACAATGTTTTGTGTAAATATAATTTTTTGTATCTTGTAAAATAAGCATGAACCTAATTAATGGATTGTAATTGAAATAAATTAATCCTTCTAGCATTTACACATTCACCAGCTGCTAACTGCGGGTATACTTATTTCAATGGGTCTGGGAGACTGCAACCAAGACCAGTTTTGATATGACCATAGCAGCTACATTAATGGTACGTATTAAACTAATTAAATTAACACCTTTAAACACTTTCCATGAAAAACATCAAAACTGATCAATATACACAGTTTCAAAATATTCCAGCAATATTTCCGTTAAACTAGGCAGAAACAAGAAGAGTAAATAGATTATAAAATCAGAATAGGTCAGAAAAACATCAGATCAAATAAATGATTAGTGCAACATTTCAGAAACTTTAATCTTGGTGCACTAGTGCATTACAATGATGCTTTCATACTAGTTGATTGCTGCGGCCTTGGACCAGTGCTGCTGCTTTCATCAGCATCATGGTGTGTGAATTCAAGCAGAAAGCTATTTCTGAAGAGTTTCAAGTTGATTTGTTTCTGTCTTTGCAGTGCTTGTATTCAGACAGCTATTAAATTAGTTGCATAACTTGCACCAATTTCACCCATAGAATGCGCCTAATGAGGCATGCAATGTCTAACATTTTTATTGCCAGTTTGTTGACATGGATGATCTCTGTTATTATTGGTTATTATGCCGTTGTGGTCGATGTAATGTTATTCGGTGCAAGCCAGTGAAATCTGGAATGTTGTGGCTGCCATATAGTACCAGTCAATGCCACCAATGCAATACCTTAGTACCAAAGAGCAGCTGGTATCGCACAGTACAGTGCCAGTTAGTATAGATACCAATGCCAATGCAGTTCTCAATAAAAAGTTAGTTTAAAAAAATCACTGCAAACATGTTTCTTCTTTGTTTATTTATACCACTAAGTGATTTGTCAGCATTCTGCATTACAGTATCTATCCCCTTTATCTCCCCCCCACTTGCTCAGGAAACCTAACGTTGGGGGTTAGAGAGGGTTGTGTATTAGACAACTATATGGTCCATCACATGAGAGATTAAATAATAATTGTGGAGAAATTTCTCAATTTTTTTGTAGGTTTGATTTCTCTGAAGACAAATAGATGCATTTGGTCAGGAAAATCAGAATCGTGGGATAATTGTAGGACAGAAAGTGACCAGTTTCCCGTCAATGTTTCTTTCTGCCATTGCTTATGTCAATCAGTTTGCCAGAGTTATTACCAAACATCCGTTGCAGACATGTTAATTGTCAGAAATGCAAATGTTGGAGAGTTATGCATAAACCGGAAGGTCTAACTCTGTCGGAGAATTGCACATAAATTTGAGTATTTCCCATTCCCACCACGCAATCATGCATAACGTATCACCATTAAAGGCATGCATACACATTGCACGTACTATTAAATGGTACACTTGCATGTTAATAAACATTTTTGACAGTGGAGCAATTCTTTGCACACTGGTCAAATTGCATGTTTACCATTCTGATGGTCACAAGTTTTCCCCAGTAGATATCGAGGAGATTTGTTCTCCTGAACAGGAGAACAGGAAAGCTGATGGATTTCCAGGAGTTTCTTGGAGACTTAACATGTCTGACATTATGTGGAACCGGTTACAACAGTTAAACTGAATTAGCAACAGAATGGAATATTTGAGTTTTATTCTAGCCATGCCACACACTGAGCCGCTGACTTGGACAAAAGACATCTTTGACACGGAGCTAGAACTTGGTGGCAGGATTTATCTTACACATGCGGTTAAATCGTTGGCATACTACTAGTGTAAACTATGTATGCCGTGGACCACCAGGAAAGGATCTGGGACAGACAAATTGATGCTTTTCCATGCCAAACCTTCCCCAAGTGGTTATTTGTCTGACATTAAACGTCTGAATTGCCAGATGGTTTTCAACGTTGACAATTCTATGAAAGACACGGTTATTGTAGTCTGTGTACGGTCACATCAATCGAAGGAACTTCACTAGAATGTGATACCACTTAAAGAGCTTTAATGCAACCCTCTGAAAGCGCATGATGAAAGGGGCTTTAACACGGAGGTTATACTTCCCAGATAGGTCTTTGCGCCTTCAATCATTTACTGAAAGGCTAGGAGAGAGAGAGAGTGAATTTGGAGAGGTCATATATCATTATCTTTAAAATTCACCTGGCAATTTAGTAATAAATGCTTGTATTAGTGCTAGGTTTAGGGTTATGATTGGTTTAATGGTGTGAGGTTGTAAGGGGTTTTGTGCTGAGATTTTTTTTTACTCACTTGTATACTGTCATCTGTGTGAAATGGTTTGGTTAAATCATTTTAGTTGGTACGCTAACAGCATTACCACCCAGTGCATTTTTTATGCAGTGTTGTGAATGCATTTTAAGGACAAGGAACATTCAGTATTTTTAGTTGTTAAGGCAGCGATGCCCTGCTACAGGTCTCTCGTCTTTATTTTCAGTAAAATCTTCAGACAATGTAGTAAATTATTCTGTCATGTTATTGATGTACAGGTATGTTAAAAGTGTAGACATGCCAACTTAAGGCATTGGTTTACTGACATGTTATGTATGTTGTATGTTGTAGATTGGAACACTAGAGAATTATTACCTGTTTGAGCAGGCAACTTAAGGCATTGGTTTACTGACATGTTATGTATGTTGTATGTTGTAGATTAGAACACTAGAGAATTATTACCTGTTTGAGCAGGCAACTTAAGGCATTGGTTTACTGACATGTTATGTATGTTGTGTGTTGTAGATTGGAACACTAGAGAATTATTACCTATTTGAGCAGGCAACTTAAGGCATTGGTTTACTGACATGTTATGTATGTTGTATGTTGTAGATTGGAACACTAGAGAATTATTACCTGTTTGAGCAGGCAACTTAAGGCATTGGTTTACTGACATGTTATGTATGTTGTGTGTTGTAGATTGGATCACTGGAGAACTATTACCTGTTTGAGCATCGCCGGCTGGTCAAGCGGTCACTGTCACAGGCGCGCCACCACCACACAAAACTACGCCGTGAACCGGAGGTAGGGCAGGCTACTTTTTTCATATTTTCTATCGTCTTAAATCAGTTTAATGCTCCTTGTTAGTAGCGCTTCATTTTGCTCAGTCCATAATTATTTTATAAAAATCCAGGCAGGTCTGTTGTGAAGTATATTTATATTTGTGAGTTTTATAAGATATTTACTCCCGCGTTGCTGTTTAAAGAAGATAACATCTCCGTGAGATGCTTCATAGCAACCGTAGAAGAACGAAGTAAAGGATAAGACGCACAATCGTATAGCTGAATGTAAATGGTAAATATAGTTGTGTACAATTTTCAATAAAAAAGCAAATGCTAAGGTCTGGCACAAACATGAATTAAATTGTTCTGAATTCCATAGTAGGAATGCACATTCCATGTTGACTCTGCGTGGGCTTCAGTGCTGTGGCATCCAGCAATGCCAAACAGAAGCTACTACAGGCCTGTAGTCCTATTTTGTGTACTCATTTGCCTTGTATTGAGAAACACCCCATGTAGATGGAGCCAGGCCACTATTCCAGGTTCATGGGCAGCATGTTGTGTGATGATTTTCCAGAGAAAGATATGACAGAATTTGATGAATTTTGTCCAGCGGGTTGATGAAAGAATAAATATTAATATAGCTATTTTCAGAAGATTCAAAATGCAAATTTGTGCACAGCATTAAAACATTAAGATAGTTTCATGAATGGCAAGATAAATAGTGATCTAATCTCAGTTATCAGGCTGGCAGAAAACAGCTGTTCTTAGACCTTGATAGTCTTCCAGCTCCTCTTGTGGTTCTAAACAAGACATGCAGAAAGTGATTTTGCTAGCAGAGCTATATGGCAGTTGGCCATTAGGAAATTGGGGTCATCAATTAGTACTGAACAACCCTAGATGGACCAGTTGTTTCCTCGGGTCATTCTCTAGTGCAGCATCCCGGAATTCCCGGAATTCCCTGAATGTTGTTCTGTGCCTCTAGCTACAATCCCCCTGGCCAATGCCAATGTAAATGGCGTTTTTGCATCTTGTAAGTAGCAATATTATAAAAAAATTCACTCGCTAGCTAGCCATCGCAAACTGCATTTGTCAAGTCTTTATTTTGTTTCTTTTATGTGGTGTTATCCCAAAAAAACCTTTAAATAAATTGGATTTATGTCATGTTGATGGTTTGATTGCCCAAATTTTTTTACGTAATGACTGTTTGCAAATTGTATTATGCTACATAACAATTTGTTTTATGGAAGAGAATTTTATAACAGCCAAGTACATAAAAATTATATTTCCTACCTACTGCTTTCTGCGCAATCTGTGTGATTCAGCTGTATATTGTTCTCTTTGTTTATACCTTCCTGGTACAGGTATTTATAATTTCAATTTATTATATAAAAAATGTACAGTGTACATGTATTGCAAATTTTGTTTTACTGCATAAAACTCTGAAAGAGGCTCAATCTAACAACTTCATTTACCAGTACTGGTGATTAATTGATTGTGTTGAAGTAGTTAAATCTCTAATCTTTGAAGTTTGACCCTAAGAACCCTGTCCTGATTGGAATGGTAACCTACTGTATTTTAATAGTGTTGTGCCACTGGGTCTGTGAAAATGCTGTATTATTTGGCTCTAAAGTTAGCTCCATCAATCAGTCAAAGAGCCGTGTATGTTTGGCGTAGCGTGGTACATGCTCCACTAGTGAACTTGTTAGCAGCAACAGTTGCAAAACAAAATGCTTACATCGTAGTTGAGATAGTGAGTAACAATCAACTCCAGTCTTACAGTGATTCACTGTTCCCGCGACATGCCCACGTGCACATTACATGCAAATCATGACCTAAAGCGATTGCATTTACCAACAACGGCACGTTTAGTCGGAATACTTTTTGTAACAGGAATTTGTGGCATATCTGGTTGTTCATCTGGTGTTCTCATCTGACATCTCATCTGACAGGTTGTTTGAGTTCTGAAGCATTTTGTGACAAGTTAGAATGGAATGACAGGGAAAGGAAACCAAGGACAAAAGTTAGAATGGAATGACAGGGAAAGGAAACCAAGGACAAAAGTTAGAATGGAATGACAGGGAAAGGAAACCAAGGACAAAAGTTAGAATGTAATGACAGGGAAAGGAAACCAAGGACAAAAGTTAGAATGGAATGACAGGGAAAGGAAACCAAGGACAAAAGCCCGGTATTGCGATGGCTTCACGGAAGCGGGCATTTTTTTAAACAATTTCTTTTGTAACAGTTCCGCTAAATAGTATACAGAGAGAGAAAAGATGTTAAAGACATTTTTATATTTAATTTAGTCAGATTACAAAAATAATGGAGGTATCTCAGCTGTTATGGTGGCTTTTTTTTTTACAAAATTCTTTTTTAAAGGTCCAAACAGTTACGCCAAAGATTATCATCTGTAGTCAGGCAGAAAAGAAATTAAAATAGATGTTTTAATATTGAATTTAGTCTTATTATAATTAATGTTCAAAGGTATCCTGGCAGTATCTAACATCAGTCTATAAATCGCAGCAAGACTTTGTCAAGATTCTAAGTTGAAGAAATATTACTTGGTGTTTATTACTGATAGTAACCACAAACTGTGACAATTACCATGTAACAGTTTGTAAAGGCTAGAAATTGCACCGAAGCACCTCCGTACATTGTTGGAATATCTCAAATAACATAGAGATGACACTATTTGATGGACACTCCATAACCAATGACAATATGGGCGGGTCTCTCAGAGTAAATTGTGATGGATTCTTCCTCCCAGCAGGACATTGTTTGTTGATCTTATAAGTATGTAATTTCCTGTGAGGTGACATATCAATGCAATCAAAGATATAAAAAATGCTGGTGGTGTGCACAATTTATCCTGGGCATTCAAGTTTAATTGCTCAGGGACTGGGGCTATTTGAATTTAATAACACGTTGTTGCGGTCTAGCACCGGTGATCAGTAATCTTCCTGTCACTTAAACAGTACTATTAACTCATATATGTCTGCCATCCACCATGTGATGTTTAAATATATGAAATAAATATAGTTTATTATATTCTGATAATGGAATACTTTGGATATCTCCATTTTCCCATGCATATCTTGTGGGTGGGAGCTATAATACGAACGACCTTGTGTTATTCGAACAACAAAACAAGCCTCCTGATATTCCATAAACAGCTGATCACAGTTAAGCCGGGTCGGTGTTATTATAGATTTGAGATCACAATCTCTGTGAATCCATGACCGTGTTTTTTCATTTCCCTGTGTGGAACCTTTTACTTACGGCGGCATAAACGCCAGGCCAACGATTTTTAGTTTCTCATTACAAAGGTACCAGAAATATGGGGTGAACAGAATTGCCCAAGTTTTGAAATGGTAGCAGCTGGACTTGAGCTGTGGTTCCCTCAACCGACAGTCCTGAGCCCTAACCACGGAGCCACCACGCCACACATCTCAAACTACATTCCTTGTTCTTCATATCAATCCAAGCCAGATCAAAAAGTGCAAGTTTATATAATAAAAATACTCAGTGAAGAATCGAAATGACTCCAATCATGTCTGCTGCTGCAAATGTGCATTCATAATTTTCTGGGTGCACAGATTAACCCTTTGTGTTCTGCTGGCAGGTATTATGGGTCGAGCAACAAGTGCTACATAAACGAGTGAAGCGGGATCTCATTAAACCGTTGCTAAAGACATTGGGCGACAACTGGAAACCGCAATGGACAGACCCGGGCTGGAAGAAAATGTGGTATTTGGTGAGTGCGATGTCTGTTCTTGTGTCATGTAGTTTGGTTCTGTCATAGGCATTTATTACGTAGTGAGGCAAGGGTTAAAATCATAATTAACAATAAATGTGATTCCTGGGCTTATGACCAGCAGTACTGGTAGACAATCGTAGCACTTGTCCCGTACCTATTCATCATTTATGTCCAGTTTACTCTTTTTTAGCGTTTAAATTATGTATTCAAAGTTTGACACATTTGAGGTAAATGCCCCATGGAGTTGTCTTATAATTAATACTACAAGAACAAAACGGGTGTTACCCTAATGTCAAGTGTAGAACAAACTGCCCCTTATGGGTGTCATAACCACTGCAGCCCTGTTGTAATATTTCACTTCAACAGTTTACTTTTTATGGTATTGTGTCCGAACTATTGATGTCTGATAATTGTATCTACTTTCTACTATACTACTTGCGTGCGGCAATACCTGAACCTGTTCACTTTGCAACAATAGCAGAAACTGCAAAAACATGTCTCCTTTGTGATGCTTTCGTAAACCCCGTTTCTTAAAACCACAAGTTCACATTCTGCTTGTCTCCTCACATATTGGCCAACGACTTGTCAGTAGTCCTTTATGAACCAGATTCTTACTACGCATCGATGAACAATACACACACACAGACTGGGAGTTTTTACAACATTTATTCACCGGAGAGCATCAATTACATGCCCAGGTTTTCCCACACCTACCCACCGCTGTTTGACAAAGCGTGTTAGTTAGAACTTTTAGTTGAAACGGTCCTTATGTTGAACATTTTAAGACGATCATTCGGTGCTCGTTTTTGCGCAGATTTCCTCTGTTCGGCCACCGTGGTTGATGCCATTCAAGCACATCCTGTGTCGGCTGGTAGATAAAGCCCGCCTTTTTTCTACACTCTTTCAATGAGTTCCGACTACGCCTCTATCTCTGCTCACTCAAGCGCGTCGTACTCTGTTTAAATCTTCACATCTTCCCCGATTCATTTTCTTCTACACTTGTTCAATGAGTTCTGAATATCCCCTATCTCTGTTCGCTCAAGCGTGTCACACACTTTAAATCTGAACATCTTCCCTGGTTCATTTTATCGTGGGTCAGCCTTTATTTGTCACCATCTTGTGTTCAAACCTCGAAGAGGGAGTAGCTTCGGCTAGTTGGAATCTCCCCTGCCCTGCGCGGCCAATCTGATGCACTTTCTAAGGGGTGCACAAATTAGTCAATCTGATTACCACAGGGGTTGAATACTATCTAGCCTAGGCGGTTATAGATTAAAGGTGACCTCTCCACCTTGACCAACACTTCTGTGTGGCACACCTGCCGCTGTGCACCTATGGTGGTCTTTGATCTTTAACCAACCAGCCTTTGGGAGGTCCTCATGTTGGGGCATTCTCCAGGGCTACAGATCACACCTGTGGTAGATACAGGGAGGGGTATGATTACAGTACCCTCCTACCCCATCACCGAGACTGGGAGGTGACCTCCCTACTTCCCTCCATCTTCCCATCGGGGAAGCCAGCTGCATTCCCAACACTGAACTTGTCCAAGCAGTGCTTTCCCCAAAGGTCCTTATTGGCCTCTTTCCAAATTGCCAGTCGTGTTTCTCCATAATAAAATTATTAGCTTATTTTCTGTTGGAAAAAATATGAAGCACTCACAATTATGCAAGAAATTTTGAACATTATATATGTTGTTTTTTACCTGCGACACGCGCTGAGTTGTAGGATAATTGAATTTCTTTTGTTTTCCCAAGAAAATCAGTTTAAGCCCGTTTCCATTTTCAAAACATTTTTCATGATAATAGTATGAACATTTTGCATCTAACTTCTAGGAAACCTGAGCTCAGAGGCGCATCAAAGCGAAAGCGTTAGGCAGTCTCGAAATCGATATATGATGTCAATATGTGGATGAATATGCTACGGAGCAGGTGCACTTAGCGAGAATTTAAATATCTTATTCTCGCAGTACCAGGTCATTTATGTTCACCAGGATCAATTTGACTTGTGACATTTTAGCATTTGTTTTACTGATGTTAGTTAATATAATTCTTATACAGTATTATTGAGATTTAGTCCAAAATAATTGTTGCATCATCTATTTTTTTAATCTTGCCATATTTATTAATATTTATTTAATGTCAAGTGCATCATATGTTTTCAATCATGTGCTGCAATTATTTTATTATTTATAACATTAATTTTTTTATTTATAATATTTTATTATTTATTACTATTATTTTATTATTTATTACTATTATTTTTTATTGCAATTATTTATTACAACTGTTTTATTATTATTGTGTTTACAGAACAAGGGAGCTCATGATCAGTATGACATGAACGTGGTAGAAGCGTGGCAACGAGGTTACACAGGCAAAGGGGTAGTGGTCACTATACTGGACGATGGTATTGAGCGAACGCACACTGACCTGATGTCCAACTATGTAAGTAGAACTACATCATTGTTGTCACCTTGTCAAAATATCTCTGTGTCTATGATGTCCGTCACCTCATAAATGAATATTTATCTGTATATGTATTTGTTCAGTAAAACGTACGTTCTTATATAGCACGGCATTATGGTGAACAAAGTTGCCTAAGCTTGGAAACAGCAGTTGATGGAACTCTGGTCCTCTTGACTGACCGTTTGGTGCTCAGGTGGTGCTCAGGTGGTGCTCCGGTGGTATTCAGGTGGTGCCCCTTAATGAGGTATCACCTGCTTTGTTATTGCCAGAGACTAATACACTTATACAATAATGTTTGCAACAGAAAGGTGAATCACAGTTTTGGTTCGCGAAACTGAGACATGACAGGCATCGAACAGTCACTTGTAAGTTATTCATACAATGGAAGTGTCGTAACAGTCACTTGTAAGTTATTCATACAATGGAAGTGTCGTAACAGTCACTTGTAAGTTATTCATACAATGGAAGTGTCGTAACAGTCACTTGTAAGTTATTCATACAATGGAAGTGTCGTAACAGCCACTTGTAAGTTATTCATACAATGGAAGTGTCGTAACAGCCACTTGTAAGTTATTCATACAATGGAAGTGTCGTAACAGTCACTTGTAAGTTATTCATACAATGGAAGTGTCCTAACAGTCACTTGTAAGTTATTCATACAATGGAAGTGTCGTAACAGTCACTTGTAAGTTATTCATACAATGGAAGTGTCGTCCACAGTTTACTGATAATCTGATGTCGTTCACTTTTACCTGAATGTTTCGTTTTTTATGCACCTCTGGGCTGAGGACACCTCAGATGGTTTAGACATGATAGATGTGTTGTCTTGTTGTTAGGCACGACGTACAAGTGTATATAAACAAAAAGCCAAATAACTCTTGTAATATTAACTGGTATTACCTTTGTGAGAAGGTTACATTAACCGGTGTCACCTTTTGGGGAATTGTGTGTATGTTTAAAGGAAGCATTTAAAAAGATCTTAAAGTTTAATATGAAATTATGACAAATCAAATAATAGAAGTAGACTGCCAAATGGTTGACATCCAGCCCAGTCCCAGTCCTAGTCTGGGATTTCTGGTTCCAGGGTTCAGGAAGATATCCACAGCTTGTTATTGCTCAAGACTTTTGACCTTTGATTTTTCCTCATAATTTTTATTCCTGCAGTCCCCCCTTGATTAGATCTCCCCTGAGGCAACACCTCATAAGGGGTGTTAGGAGAGAATCTGGGTGTGGGGTAGCCCTGTGTAGTGCAGCTGTCCTAGGGCCCTGTGGTGGCATCAACAGTGTTATGCATAGCAACAGGAGATAGTGTACCTGGCTTGTGCCATGTTGTGACAGCCTGTGGTAATAAGGTGTTCTACATAGCCCAAGGGGAAAAGGGAGGGTAGGGGGCTGACTGGGAGGGCTGTACTATACATTCCCCACACATTACCTGCTCGTATGTTAGAAGGACTGCACCTGTGTTAGAAGGTGCAGACAAATCACTGTTGCACTTCCGGGTTCATAGCATACGAATATAGTGCCAGTGATTTTGAGACAGTCCCTCATTTGGCAATTTTGGGCTGCCTGTAAAATTATTTTTGAACATTGACCATATTTGAGAACTTATGCTGTGTCCATATTAAAATGTCTAGTGGCTGGCTGTCAATTTATGGGTGTGACAGTAACTGTAGGATCCCTTATGTCAGTGACTGTATGATCCCTTGTGTCAGTGGATGTAGGATCCCTTGTGTCAGTGACTGTAGAATTCCTTGTGTCAGTGACTGCAGGATCCCTTGTGTCAGTGACTGTAGGATCCCTTGTATCAGTGACTGTATGATCCCTTGTGTCAGTGACTGTAGGATCCCTTGTGTCAGTGACTGTAGGATCCCTTGTGTCAGTGACTGTAGGATCCCTTGTATCAGTGACTGTAGGATCCCTTTTGTCAGTGACTGTAGGATCCCTTGTGTCAGTGACTGTAGGATCCCTTGTGTCAGTGACTGTAGGATCCCTTGGGTCAGTGACTGTAGGATCCCTTGTGTCAGTGACTGTAGAATCCCTTGTGTCAGTGACTGCAGGATCCCTTGTGTCAGTGACTGTAGGATCCCTTGTATCAGTGACTGTAGGAACCCTTATGTCAGTGACTGTATGATCCCTTATGACAGTGACTGTAGGATCCCTTTTGTGTCAGTGACTGTAGGATCCTTTGTGACAGTGACTGTAGGATCCCTTGTGACAGTGACTGTAGGATCCATTGTGTCAGTGACTGTAGGATCGCTTGGGTCAGTGACTGTAGGATCCCTTGTGTCAGTGACTGTAGGATCCCTTGTGTCAGTGACTGTAGGATCCCTTGTGTCAGAGATTGTAGGATCCCTTGTGTCAGTGACTGTAGGATCCCTTGTGTCAGTGACTGTAGGATCCCTTGTGTCAGTGTCTGTAGGATCCCTTGCCCATGAAAACATGATGTAGTTGTTTTGGACGCCATCTGATGGGGTGCATCTTGTATGTTGATTTCTGGATAGAAAACTTCAGAAGTTGACGAATTCTGTCTTGATGAAATAATATTTATATTTACATAGTTGATCTTCAGAATATTCAAAATATAAATTTGCGGACAGCATTACAAATATGATCATTGTCTCTACTGAGAAAATAAATAGTGTCCTGTGCCTGGGGCTGCACCTGTATTAGACGGCCTGTCCCAATATCAGAAGGCCTATTCGTGTATGAGAAGGCAACTGTGTGGGAAGGCCTACTCATGTCTGAATCATCCACCCCTGTAGGCATTTAGCTAATGTGTCACCATCGCTGGCCACAGGCTATTTATGAAAGTACACAGTTGAACTTAAGTGTATCATTCAAAGGTTATCAAAAATATTAATATTTGTTTCTTATCATTTGTTTTAAATTAATTTCCAGAACATGTTGTTTGAGGAACTGCAGTTATTTATGTAGTTTGGCTCATGTACCAAAGTGAAATGTTTTTATCTTTTGTTTAGTTGAATCTTCCAGGTACTTCCACTGAGCTGAGTCATATATTATTATAATAGTGCCATTTGCATAGGGTGATTCAAAGAGTAAACTAAACACTTACGTGTTCTGCTTGTCTTTATTTACGGAATGCTTCAGCTGAATATTAAGACTGCGCTTGGCGTGATTCATTTAGCAAACTGAAAATACTTGGTGGTGGTTAACATCATAAATAGCTGCCACCGCCCGTTGGTGGAATTGAACCTGGCGTGGGCTGCTAGATTAGTGATGAGACAGGGATGATCCTCACACACATCTGTTACTAAGCAGACTATATTTAATGGTCCTACAGGTTGTTGGCAATGTTTTCTCTGGTGGTGGGGGGGTGGAGGGGGGCAAGGGGGGTCAACCTGTCATGCTTCATTGAGGATGTCTCACCACTCCACCTCACACTACTACTGTTTCGCACTAACAAAAAATGTTTTACTAATAACCACAACATATGGCGCATCATTTGAGGTACGCGGAAACAAGTGAATAATATCGCGGACATAGGTGTCGTCTTTCAAGCATTGAATGAGTCAATCATACCAGTCAACAAGCTAGAAATGTTGATACAAAACAAACAGATGTTAAGGCTAAGCCCAATTTAGTACTGGCCAGCGAGAATAAAATTTAAAGGTTGTCATAATAAAAAAATCTATTTTGAATAGTATTGACCTGTCCGATGTGCGAAAAAAATTGTGAAAAAAAAGTTATCCAAAGAGGAAATTATATGTTTAATTTATGATCCTTTTGTTAGTTTACTGTGTTACTCTGCCTGTTGTGCTCAAAAGATCACTAACATTGGCAGCCATAAATAGGGAGCGACAGAGGAAAGTAACGTCTAGTGCCGGGTAGTTTAATTCACGTGTCCTGAAAGAAGAATGCCCATTGTTCACTTTCCGATGACTCGTCATTGCTCATGTTAATGGAATGTAGTTTATACTGTTGTTTGTCTGTCATTGCCTGGGCCCATTACATGTCACTAATGCCCACTGTTCCAGTACAGGCAAACATCACTGATGCCAATTATGGATTATCAGAAACTATTTACTTTGCCCTTGTGCACAGAGGGAATATGGGACCTGATCCCTCCAGGGGGAGGGAGGCACACCCAGATAACTTGCTCCATACATCTGGGGACAGGGCTAATCTGGGAGTCCTACTCTCCCATGGCTGCAGGAGGGTTAGCAAGGGATGGGAATGCCCTGGCATGTTATCCCACTTATCCAGATTAGCCCAGCTGGGGGATTATCCCAGTGTGGAAGATCAGTAGTAATTCTGTTCACTTCATAAATAGGGGCACCTGAACTATGAGAAAGCCTTTCAATCATATCATATGAGGAACTCAAGGAACACACAGTGCAATTATAAATGATAGCAACAAATTGTTTGAAGGCAATGTTTAAAGGCAATGTTTGAAGGCAATGTTTAAAGGCAATGTGTTGTCCTGAATTGGGACTGTAGATTTCAAAGATGGGACCGTGCATGTCATAACAAAAATCATATACTGGTTGGGACCGTAGAATTCAAGCGAAGGGACCATAAGTGAAAGCTTAAAACATCGCCGAGTGACAGTATGTAACTGTCACTGTCAGTTCATAGGTAGGGGTACCTATATGAAAGCCTGCTCCAATAAATAAAACAGTCAATTAATAATTTACTTCCAGTGAGCAGTACAAATTCATGATAACAAAATACAGCATCTGCAACATGTAACATTTTGGTATAAATTATACAATAGAGTGTTGGAAATGGAGTGAACATATGTGTAATACTTCTCTATGGTTCACCCTCAACCAGTATACTTGTAATACTTCTCTATGGTTCACCCTCAACCAGTATACTTGTAATACTTCCTCAACCAGTATACTTGTAATACCTCTCTATGGTTCATCCTCAACCAGTATACTTGTAATACCTCTCTATGGTTCACCCTCAACCAGTATACTTGTAATACTTCTCTATGGTTCACCCTCAACCAGTATACTTGTAATACTTCTCTATGTTTCACCCTCAACCAGTATACTTGTAATACCTCTCTATGGTTCATCCTCAACCAGTATACTTGTAATACCTCTCTATGGTTCACCCTCAACCAGTATACTTGTAATACTTCTCTATGGTTCATCCTCAACCAGTATACTTGTAATACCTCTCTATGGTTCACCCTCAACCAGTATACTTGTAATACCTCTCTATGGTTCACCCTCAACCAGTATACTTGTAATACTTCTCTATGGTTCACCCTCAACCAGTATACTTGTAATACTTCTCTATGGTTCACCCTCAACCAGTATACTTGTAATACTTCTCTATGGTTCACCCTCAACCAGTATACTTGTAATACTTCTCTATGGTTCACCCTCAACCAGTATACTTGTAATACTTCTCTATGGTTCACCCTCAACCAGTATACTTGTAATACTTCTCTATGGTTCACCCTCAACCAGTATACTTGTAATACCTCTCTATGGTTCATCCTCAACCAGTATACTTGTAATACCTCTCTATGGTTCACCCTCAACCAGTATACTTGTAATACTTCTCTATGGTTCATCCTCAACCAGTATACTTGTAATACCTCTCTATGGTTCACCCTCAACCAGTATACTTGTAATACCTCTCTATGGTTCACCCTCAACCAGTATACTTGTAATACTTCTCTATGGTTCATCCTCAACCAGTATACTTGTAATACTTCTCTATGGTTCACCCTCAACCAGTATACTTGTAATACTTCTCTATGGTTCACCCTCAACCAGTATACTTGTAATACTTCTCTATGGTTCACCCTCAACCAGTATACTTGTAATACTTCTCTATGGTTCACCATCAACCAGTATTACTATTATACAAATAAAATATCACTTACTAAAGAATCAATCAAAAGTTACAAATCTGTAGCTAATGCATACAGTGCATACAGCATATAACATGTTTGATTTTAATTGCATTAACATTTGTTAGTCCGAATACATAGAAGCTAGGAAGATCTCACTTGTAACTTGTTTAAGCTACACTAGACTAGACTATTTTTTTCAAAATTGCATTTCCACCGTAAATCCTGTGTGGTCGCCCGGTGTGATTCAAGCACTATGGAAGTTTTAGCGGTATTACACCAGAGCATCGTGAACTATGACAAACCAACTCCAGGGAACACTAGATGCAAGTGACTGTGTAATTGTTTTTGTAAGTTTATAGCTAGGGGGATTGTGAAATATGAGAACGCATGCTCCAAGGAATAACTGTTTATGTACTTCATTGAGTCAATACTCGAGTGTTATAGGGTTTGTAGTTATCCGACACCAAAGTGTCATGTTGCAAAGGTATTTATGATATTAGTCATATCGTTTGAAGTTGATATCATAAGATATGGAGTTGCACCCAATAACTTACCACACCTGTTTATGGTGTGTAATGTTATATTTTGGTGTCAATTCGATGGGAAGTTTCTGAGTGGAGAATAAATGTGGCAGGGCGGGTGGTCATGAAATATGATGGGATGGTCATGAATAAATATGATGGACATTTCTGCGGTTAATGTAATTAAACTCAGGTGAACTCTGATCAAATTAAAACTGATAATGTCATGTGAGATGGATGTCAAAAATCATAGGATCTTTGCACAGAATTCAAATGTCAGAAGTACATCGGTCAAATCAGCATTTAAAATCATTAGGAAAATCATGACTGTTTTGCAAATAATTAAATTCATCCCACAGAAATGAGTATCAAGTATGCGCTCCATTTCAAGGCTTCCTGTTCAAAACTAGGTTTTATACAGCAGGTAAAAACTAGTAAAAAATCCATCTAAAGTTTGCCAAAATTGGCACTTCGTGTTTACCGCGATCTCAAGCAGAAATGAAACCACAATCCAAACTTCTGTCGCAGTTCACTTTGCTGGCATTTGAATTTCCTGCAGCGGGACATTGGACATTTCCTGTACACGACTGAGACATTGTCTGCACCATATGACCAAGGCATTTTGCCAATGTGGCAATGCCTGTGTATGGGGGTTTGCTACCCCTTGGCAGTGTTTAGCCTGTCCTTTATGTGGCTCACACCCAAGGGATCAGTTTAGTGAAGACAGGATCATAAACCACATCAAAGTGGATGCCATGGAATATTGCTTGTTTTAATGTATTCTACCACAGTTGTAAATCACCACAGTTGTAAATCACCAGCTATTTTTATTGGATGTTTTTTTAGGCATAACTTGTTATTGTTGTGTGGTCGGCCAGACAGGATATTGTGTGCAGTTCATTCAGTCGTATCCTCTTGCTAGGTAGTTAACAAAATTGTTTAAGTGGCATCATGGATGCTTCTGCAGTGGCTCATGAGAGATGGACGGACACCAGAGAGAGGGGAGCAACGGCTTTTAGTGTCTCTTCCGAAAGACGCAAGCAAACAGGGGTGAATGAAAGTGCCTTAGTTTCGAAACGGCAACACGTGGTTTCAAACCCTGGTCCACTCGACTGAAAAGTCTGATGCTCTACCACCTTAACCACGTCTCTCCACTAATGTGTGCAGTCACTGGACTGTATGAGGTTGCTAGCAGGAATATTGAGCCAGAGCTTGGGTTCCTCTGATGTGGCACATATTTTATGGGTTGGATATACCCATAAAGACTACCCCTCGTTGAGCAGCCCACAGCAGGTTACACATTTAGTATTTACCCCCTGTGTGGGATCATTTACTCCCCGTTATTTTAGTACCTTGTACCTTGCAAGTCATGCTCACATTTGTGAAATGTTTCCATCTGCTGGTGCTGCACAAACGAATATTCAGATTGTTTTCAGAAGATTGCAACTTAAAGCTGCATTGATTGACAATTAAAGCAAATAAAACTTAATTTAATGTGCTATAAACATAACATGTATTTAGTAAATTCTGTAAAAACACCGACAAGAATTTATGTCAATGCCATATAGACAGGTTTATATCTTAGCGATTGGAACATTCCCAGTGATGTCAGCATTATAAATGTGATGGTTCATTGAATGACATTGTGGACATTCTGAAAGATTCATCTTTCTCTGACATAAACAATACAATACAGTATAAAATACTTCTATTGCGCTAAAATCTCCGGGAGACCCAAGCTCAGTAGCACACCAAAAACAGGGGTTAAGCAGTTTCTAATCGATAATCAGTTCCAGTTGTAAACAGTTGGATTGGTACGCTGGGGAGCTATGGAGGATAAGCAAGTTTAAACAGGTGGGTTTTTAGTTTACGGTGAAATGTTGTTATATTTCCTACATTCCTAATTTTAACACTAACCGGGAGTGAGTTCCACAGAGTTGGTGCAGCAACTGAAAAAGCTCTAGTTCCGACATTTGTCTTAATTAACACAGGAACAAAAAGTAGATTAGAATTAGATGATCGAAGCTGTCTGGCCTGTCCTTCAGGAGTGAGCAGTGAATGTAAATATGCTGGTTGCTTGGATGAAAGTGCTTGAGAGGTAGTTGTACAGATCTTGAAAATAATGCGATATCGGACAGGGAGCCAATGTAATGATTTAAGAAGTGGTAGTGAGAGAAACAAGGGTACCAGGTAACAACCCTGGCCAAACAATTTTGCACATGTTGAAGTTTCAAGATGTCCTTGAGAACAATATTATGATAGAGGGAATTGCAGTAGTCAAGTCACAATATTTCTGTGCCATTGTCGTTACAACTTTGCTATTTATTTTATAACACTTACTAAAATGCACCTTTTTACGTGCAAATGAGTAGGAGCTTCAAAGAGGCTTATAATAAAAAAAACGGTTAATTAATCTGGGTTTATATTTGTGATATCTCTTTGGTAGCTAAACCTTTAAAAAATCCCCTCGGGCAAACATCTGCAACTGGCCACTGTGTGAAAACCAGTGCTCACCCTTTGCTACCCTGTTGGGGTTTCTATCACATTCCTGAGGTTAACCAACACTCTAGGACCCTTAGGTAGGAGGGGATACAAATCACCTACCCTCTGGACACTGGACAGACCACTCAGCGGTCATTCTGACAGCTGTCATGTTTTGTGGTGTTGTTCCTATTTGTCTGGTTAATATCCTTGAAGATAACCACATTTTGTTGAATTAATTTGAAAGTTACATAAGGTCATAAAATGTCACATCATTAGAATCATGTGGGTGGTATTTCCACCTGAATATCACATGGGGTGGTCTCAATCAAAGTAGATCATTTTTTATACAGCATCATCTATGTAAACAAATATACAAAGTGCTGATAATCCCACCCACCCTCAACCCTATCCAAAAAAAAAAATAATTAGTTGCACTGTATACAGTTAGCAATGCAATGAATGGAAAGTCAATTATTAAAAAAATTTAACTGGGAAGAAAAATAGACTGTTCCGTTTGTTATCATCCAGGTAGGTCCATGACCTACCCACCCACATCAACTTCTTTTATTTGAATTTTTTATTGACAGACCTCCTTGGATTCATTCAACGATGTCATTTGCTAATCTTGTGATTTCAGATAGCCTAAGTTACTGCGAAAAGTTGATTCCTAACCCTGGGGGTGATATAGACATCCTGGGTTGATACCCTTGTTGTTCTATTGTCTCTCCACCCTGAGGGTGTATATTATTGTCTGTCAACAATCGTTTGTAAAACAATTGCGTCTTTGCACATTGTGTTATTCCGTTCTTCCAACTCTGTACAGTTGTACAATTTTTCTGTTGCAATTATCATTGCGTGCCCTAAAATTAAGGGTGTTTTGGAAGACTAGACTCATCAGGAACACAGGATCAACTTTCAGGGCTGTGGAGATAAAAGCAACCGTTTTCCTTATCTGTGTCAGGTGAGAAGTTTGTAAGAAACTGGCTTTGTGAATGCTATACAAGGTGCTACTCAATGACTGACCAGTTTCACTGCAGCCAGAGTAGATAGACTAGATAGTAAGGAGGGTATATTACTGGTACCAGGGTAGATTAAATTGGACCCATTCGTCACATTCTTTACCCTTGTTGGTCTTCTTCTTCTAGTGCATGACTCTCTATTAACATTTATCAAATGTGGCTAGTCGAGCTCAGGGGTATTGGTGCGTGTCAACAGAGGGCATAGCATTGGGCCAGGTAATGTTGGTTAGAATAATTTATGTTGCATTTACATAGTTTAGCAGGTTTCTATGTATTGGTGTACAGGCCAAATAATGACTATGTGCACTGAGATAATGACCTCGTAATTTCAGTTCCAACGTTCCAATCACGTTTACAAACTGATTTTTACATTTTTTCTCATATTTACATAGGCATTGATCATAAAAAGATATTTCTCTGAGACTGTATGCACAGTTTTATCATGTTAGCATTTCCTGTGTCCTTAATGACAGCATATCATGACAGTTCATGACATGATCTTCACGTCATTTATTATAGTATTGTGAGCCTAATGGAATTATTTCTTATAAGAGATTGTGATGGAAATCAAGCATTATGAACTTATGATCCGATAGACACAGACAAAGATTTCTCCACTCTAATCCAACATCTGGGGAAAAATCACTGTTTCACTTCCGGGTTCATAGCATACGAATCAAGTGCCAGTGATTTTGAGATGGTCCCCCTTTCAAGGATTTTTTGCACCCTGAAAAAATAGTCTTTGAACAGGGAAAAGGACATGTTTGCAAACTCTGACACTTCTGCTGTGCACATAATGAAATTTCTAGTTGGTTAGCAGAATATAGACCCATCATTGTGTTTGTGATTGGAAGGATCCCCTGCATATGTAGATAAAGTCTTTTTGTTTTTGTTGACGTCTGGCGGGAAGCATTGCCTATGTTGATTTTCTTGTAGGATTTGACGAAAATTGTACAGCGGGTCAGTCGCATAACACACATCAACGTATCCCATTGTGATGAAATCTGAATCGTTATTTCGTGTACAGGACTAAAAACGTTGACATTGTCGCCTATGGAAACACAAATAATTATCTATCCCCTTCCAATGTTCTAAGTTTGATTTATCTGATCTTCCCAGGAATATACTGTTAACTGGTTCTTACAAGCAGCTTCCAATTTAACATCTGTTTCATCTAAAAACTCCCTCCTCAATTGATTCAGCCCTTCACAAATCAATTAACGTGTGAAAGTAATGTGTGTACATAGTTAGTTTAATAAATTAATACATACTCTTGTTAAAACCATTGACGGAATTGACGACTAAGATCAGGTAATTTACAAAACTGTAAATAGTATACAGAGCCCGACCACTTTTATCGCTGTATTTGGCCTGGATCTGGTAAAATATAATTTAATAATTTGTCTGATAATTTCACCGTACCTAAATAACAAATTTGTACAAGTGAACTAGCCTGTTGAAATTGATACTAGACATATTCTGCAAAATGAGTCTGAAACGAGCGATCATAACAACGGAATCAACGGAAGGACCTGAAACATCTTGTTTCACCTGAAACATCTTGTTTCACCTGAAACATCTTGTTTCACCTGAAACATCTTGTTTCACCTGAAACATCTTGTTTCACCTGAAACATCTTGTTTCACCTGAAACATATAATACACCTGTAATTCACGGTTAACCCAACAACATATTCACCATTAGCTGGTGATCAGTGTCCAGGGGCCAGAAACTAGGGCCATAAAAAGCTGTCCAGAGATACTCATGCTGACAATAAACATACGTTATATAAGATAGTTTTTGACCTATAAACTTTGTGAAGTTGATCGGTTTATCTTGCAAAGAAATGGTCAGAAATCAAGAAGCCGCGGTGTATGTGCACAACTGTGTCAGGCTTTAGACCAGCTCATCCCAGGACGATGAAGATGGAGATAGAAACCACTTTCTACTGGTTCTATAGCTAATTATAGCTTTCAGATGTGTTTATCTCAGGTTTCAATTTCAGGTGTTTTTGTTCAGTGTTTATCTCCAGTTTCCCTGTATCAGGTGTTGGTCTGTGCAGTAGCGGGTAAAGTGAAGAATTGATGGAGTGTGAGATTGGGCCTGTCAGACCTTATGTGTGCTGTTGATTACAGGAGATTTGTGGTAAACTCAAGGCATGCACTCATGCACATGACAGCGTGTGTGTAAACATTGGAAAACATGTGCAGATGTCTGCATTTAACTGTACTGAGGTTTTTCACGTATTTAATGTGTTGATGCTGAGTTTGATCATTCGTCTGAATGGGTGATTTCTAGGTATTGGTGTCCTGATGATTGTCTGGTATATTTCCTGCAATGGAATGTTGAGCATTTCCTGTACAAAACTTGAGCATTGTCTGGGGGCCATATGACCACATATACACCCACGCATGCACGCTCGCATTCATGCATACATGCACACATGCATGATCGAAAGCCGATTATTGCCAAATTTAGACCACGAAAAACTTTTAAAATATATACGTTTCCATTAAAAAAATCAAACAAACGGGCCCTTGACCCACCCACCTACTCGCATCCATTTTTTATTGCGTTTTTTATATTTACAAAGCACCTTAACGGATGTGTAGGGTGTACAGGTGTAGATTCCTGAGGCGTGGGGCGGCGAGTGTTATGTTAATAGCATAACAACAAGATGTTCACACGCGTGCAGGTGTCATCCTGTCCGTCCGAGCGTCAGGCTGTCCGTGTGTCCTGTACACGTGTCTTGTCTCTCACTCTCTGTTGACTGTCTGTCTGGCTCGCCTCGTGTCTAGGGTGTGCTCTCACCGCATGTTGTGTTGTGGTGGGCATGCATGTAAAAGCCGTGTGCGTGGGCCTACATAGGCTCTCTGTCAGTTCAAATTCCTGCAGTCGAATTCCTAGTAGTGTTCGGGTTATTTTTGTATATATTTACAAAGCCTCGTGCAGAGTTGGTGACAATGGTGGGGACTGACACAACTGTTGGTGGTTTTTAAGATTGTTTTCTTGACTGTGCACCCAGTGAGAGTTCGACTTTGTCTGGGTGTCTGTCACCTCTATGTCTTGACATGTGTTGACTCTGTGTGTCTTGACGTATGTTGACTGTTTTCAAAGGCTTTCAAGTTTCATTTACTTATGTCTTGTCAATTTTATGACTTGCAACTATGTCGAAAAAGGAACTAATTTTGCTTCTTCCATTATCACCATTGATATATATATTATACTAAACAAAATGATTGCAAGTATTTACAAACTATTATGTCATATTAAACATTACGCTATATTTCATTTCACATTACATTACATTGTAAGTACTAATATGTCCTATTTAATTATCTGCACAGAATTTAAAAATTGGTAAAACTTTGTTGTCAAATTTGTTATGGTTGATTGTGTCTATAAATATGAATACCGGGTAATACAACTATTTTATGCATGATTATTTCTATAAATGTAGCATTTTGTGTGTGACATATTCAGGTGGGTTGTTCTTTCCTGCGACTCGCCCAGACCAGCCAGTAATGAAGTCATTCATAGCTATAGGGTTTTTTGTAACAAGCACGGCGGTAGAATGTTGGCTTCTAAAAACTAGAAGACTAGTAGTATCCTGTCCTTTTTATATGAGACAATGTTCCCGTATCATTCATGTGTGTATGCATGGCTGCAGTCAGTGGTAGAATTTCGCAACTAAGTATTACATACACATCCATTGTATGCTGAAGTCTTCACTGGAATTTTACACTATACAAATGACATGGGGTAAAGTATAACAAGTTTTTACTGGTGCTGTCCCACACTGTGATGTCTTAGAGCCCTACTGGGTATCTAAGATCCCTACTTGATATCTAAGAGCCCTACTTGATATCTAAGTGCTCAACAGGGGTAAGCTGCAGCCACAATATCTATATCCCCAGGCAGGGTAAAAATGCATGTTTTTACATGTGGTGACACTTAAAATAGAACATGAATGAAGATTACCCACATGTGATGGGGGTGACATCACACAGGAGGATGTGAAATATGACAGATGCCAGTGATGAATACCAGACCACCCATGGTAAATACAGCAGGTAGTTATGCTGTTAAATTACAATCCTTGGAATATTCCATGTCAAGGTGTACTGTAATATAACTGGAGGGATATGTGTCCCGGTTCAGTGATCCCAGGAGCTGGGTTCTCAGTGGGGTGAAATGGGAGAGCTCTGTTGTGGTGTATTGGGGTGATAATGTCAGGGGTGATTAGTCACCAATGCCTGGCTGATGGTGTCACAGATAATTAGTCAGTGTCACTGTTAATTGACCAGAACATGTTATGAGGGCACTTGCCTTGTGGAGACACAACTGGAGAAGGGCACAGATCACAACTAGAGAAGGGCACAGACCACAACTAGAGAATGGCACAGACCACAACTAGAGGAGGGCACAGACCACAGTTGATTTGTTTGTCATTGGTGGCCATGTTGACGTTTTGCATGATTATAAACAAATGTGACGATAACAAATGCTAGAACTTCATGACATCCACTGGAACTATATTACATATGTGCAGAACTAGTGTTTTTAAATCACATACCTCCAGATGTTTTAATCACATCTCAAATGTGCTTACCATAAAAATTGGCAGTTTTGTTAAATATTAGTATGCCTACATTTGTCTTGGGAATGGCATTGCCAAAATACCTACGCAGCTTCAAATCTGCTTCATACTGCAACATCTCACTTCCAAAAACTCAGCATTTCAGAAAGTTCCCACTTTGCTGGCTCAATACAGTTACTTCTTGGCAAATATAATTGCTGAAATGGGTTAATTTGCATATTTTTATGTGCTACGTCCTGAAGTGTAACTGTGGTCTGACCCCTGCAGATGATGGGTTACAGTCATCCAAGGGCATGCTGGGATATTTGTGATTATGATACATCTGGCATTTTTACATTGATGGTTTCTGTTTGTAATGCATCTATGTTACAGTTTTAATGGACATACGGTTCATATTTGCAGAGGGTTAACAACCTGTTGTAATACTAATCCTAATCCTGGACTATCAGTGTAATCCTAACTGTAAACATATTTGTAATTGTAATAATATTGTAAATTTAACCCTGACCTAACAGTGACCAAGGTATGTAGTGCTGTGGCTGGCTATGTTGGAATGTCGGATGAAGGAGTGCTACTTTCCCAGCCTTGTCCAAATTTGGTTAGTTCCTTGTTGTTCCAGTTTATTCAGTTTATTCAGCTGTATAAATAAGTTTATTCAGCTGTATAAATAAGTTTCTGGCTATAGTATGGAATTATATTAAGGAATAGCCTTCAGTTATTTGATGGATTAATCCCTAATTATATGGTGGATTAGTTCCTAATGCCATGAAGGAATAATTGCACGGCTTCATATAGTGGGTGTTTTGAATGTACAGGTCGTCCAGGGTGATTGTTACTGCTGAATATTACAATATATGTTACAGTAATCTACCTTTAAATGGGTTGCCTACTTTCAACGTAACAGTTGTTGAATCAGTTTTATAATATTGTGAGTATTCTGTCAAGTTAAGAACTCATGGAACAGGGCATCAACTCAGTGATATATGTATTACTTGTGGTATGTACATATAAAATAGCTTTGTATATAGCATATATTTAAGGAAATGTAAACACAAATTGTTTGATAGACTATATGCAGTGCAGTGTAAATATTTAGTTTGTATAGAGGAAATTTTTTTCTGATTTACATACTTCATGTATAAAGCAGCAGCAACATGTTATTGACCAGACATAACCTGTTTATGCATCCCACACAGTTACATCACTAGAGGCATGGTGTACTTTAATACTGCTGAAGATGGGAAGTAATTGAAAGGTTGTGAAAGGTTGTGCAAACTACCGCTGATCCTGACCTGTTTTATCTTTGCACTGGGTATGCTTAGAAAAAACTTGTTTTAAGTGATGTTACGTAATTTGTGGTAAACAGGTTATGAGTTCGGCCGTGGTTCAATGGTCATGGTTCAAGGTTCAGTTCAGTTATATGGTATGCTCTGTTCGTAGAATGAGATCAAACACAGGGTGCTCAGTTCTGTAAAATGAGTTCAGACACGGGGTACTTGGTTTAATAGAATGAGTGCAGACATGGGGTGCTTAGTTCAATAGAATGAGTTCAGACATGGGGCTTAGTTCAATAGAATGAGTTCAGACACGAGTACTTAGTTCAATAGAATGAGTGCAGACATGGAGCGCTTAGTTCAGTACAGTGAGTTCAGACATGGGGCTTAGTTCAATAGAATGAGTTCAGACACGGGTACTTAGTTCAATAGAATGAGTTTAGACACTGGGTACTTAGTTCAATAGAATGAGTTCAGACATGGGTACTTAGTTCAATAGAATGAGTTTAGACACAGGTACTTAGTTCAATAGAATGAGTTCAGACATGGGGCTTAGTTCAATAGAATGAGTTCAGACACTTGGTACTTAATTCAATAGAATGAGTTCAGACATGGGTACTTAGTTCAGTAGAATGAGTTCAGACACCGGTACTTAGTTCAATAGAATGAGTTTAGACACGGGTACTTAGTTCAATAGAATGAGTTCAGGTGCTCAGTTCAGTAACTTGAGTCCCAGTAGTGTAGTTAGGATCTCCGAAGGGGAACCAAAAGGGGGCCAAAAAGGGGGGCCAAAAGGGGAACCAAAAGGGGAACCAAAAGGGGAACCAAAACGGGGGCCAAAAAGGGGGGTCAAGCTTCATCTCCGTGCCACCATGTAGTGATGCAACAAGTTATTCACAGAAAAATTCATATTCGAAACCCAAAGGGGGGGCAAGGCTCAATTGTCCCCTTAAGTGTGCCACTGAGTCTACTCACCACATTACCCATGTTCAGCACCCACCACCAGCACCCACCACCAAAACCCACCACCCACGTCCAGCACCCACCACCAAAACCCACCACGCACGTCCAGCACCCACCACCAGCACCTACACGTGTGTATACATGCCAGTGTGTGTGGGAGGCTTGTGTGTTAACAACATCCCACCTAGTCACAGACCAGGCCATGTGTTGTGTTGTGTTGTGGTTTAGCAGCTAAATCTTTGTTGATTGTTTAATGTCTGGCTCACATCCATGTCAATAAAACAACTTGTCAGATCTACAGGCATGACCAGATACTGGCTGATATTGTGATTGGCAGTGATCATTATCTAGTACATTTACATCATTTGGATGCCAATCAATTCAGGACATCATTGTGATATAGGAAGAGTTAACAATCAATTAAGTAAATGACCCCCAAGGCTGGCTGAGAGAGAATTTCCAGTACTCAGATTACAGTGATCAATATCAAGGCAGTAGGGCTGGGATTAGACATGATAGGATAGGGCCGCTTTTAGGCTTGATAGGATAGGGCTGATGAATATTGGTGTGTTGTCAGGGGTAAGACTGCAACCATTGTTGGGATTCTGCAATAGGCAATAGGAAACGTGATACAGGAGTGTAGTTTTTGAACCGTCAGTAACAATTCAATACCTTTTTAATGGTATTAAAATCGTGGCCTGGCCCCAGTTACTGAGACAGCATTCCACATGAAACTGTCTGGGGAACAGCCACTATTAGTAACTACGCTTCCCATTACTTAGCTGTCAGTGGACTTACTAATTACCCTGTCACTTTTAATAAAGGTGGCTGTCAACCAGGTTCTGATCTCTTCCTGTGGTCTCAAAGATGAAGGGGGAAATGATTTGACCAGTTGTCCATATTGTCCAGTGACTCCCCAAGGCTGGAGCTTTAACTACCACCCTTCAAGTAGTTTCCTGCAGTCAGTGAAATTGGGGTAGTTACTGAAGAATGCTGTCCCCACAAAGAGGTGTCATCATTCATAATTGATGAGGTACGGACCTCTTGGGAGACCCAGGGAACTAGTTAGTGGTGTACAAGGGGTGGATGAGGCTGTTGATTTTGTGACAGACCAGAGGTGGATCCAGGCTGTTGGGAACGTTGCTAGAGTCAGTGATGTTCATGTGAATCTATCTTTCTATATTTTTAGCAGGTATAAAATCGGTTGATTAATTTTAGGGGGACACCACTATAAATGTAGCAAATAATAAAAAAACAGTATTCTATGGTGACACCCTAGAAATGTTGCAAATAACAAAATATTAATTTTCAGGTGATGCCCCTAGAAATGTAGCAAATACTGTAAAAATCTTTAGTGTGGGAGCACCATAGAAACGTAGCAGTTAACATAATAATTAATTTAGGGGTGCCACTCATGGAAATGTAGGAAATAACGTACAAATCCTATTTTAAGGGCACTCCCCTGTCCACACCTGCATACCGTGTCTCTGCCCACACCTGTCAAAGATTTCACAGCAGTATCCCATAGCACCCATACGGGGCTGTTGTTGCTAGTTCGCGATACAGGTACTTCAGTCTCCTGTGAAGTTCAACAGGTATAAAAGTCTCAAAAGGAAAAAGTAAGAACTGAGACCCTTTTCTGGAGAGAGAATAGAGTCGCTTCTCCTGCATGTTGAAAAGAAACTATTGATGGTTGTTTACATTGTGTGACATTATAATTGATTTAACTGTGCATTGTTTAGTATATAACATGTGTGACAATCAAGACATTCATATAGCATCTAGGCAGCGGTGTGCTATTCACAAGGCTTTACAGACAGGTTTCTTCACACGGAGGTAATGTGATTGTCGTGTCATTGTCATTGTGTAGTCATTTGTATGCTTCAAGGCGTCTTGGCTGTGGTTTCATTGTTGTCAACGTTAGCGAGACGTGACAATGACACAAATACCCACAGTGGAATTGACAATAAGTCTGTCACCGAGATATGGGGACCTGACGTTGTCAGGACTGGTAGTTAGCATAATCATGGGAAGAAAGTGACATCTTTTGGTTGAAACACATATTTTTGACTTGGTTAACCAGCCTACAGCATATTTTGTGCCTCAATTTAACAATTTGTGCCTCATTTTAACAATTTGTGCCTTGACAGCTCACTATAAGTTTGTCGTTCCAATTTATACTGGTGTTATATATGAAACAAATCCATATAAAAATGTGATATGGCTGTATACCGCCCAATCCCTTAAAATCCGTATAACATGTGGGAAATTTATGTGAGGTGTTAGGTTTGAAATGGGTTTGGTGGGAACTGGCTGGCTGGGGTATCTTGTATCTGTGGTGATTAATGATGCTATTGTTAACTGGAGATGATGGGCCAGTGTCTGTGTTGGCTGGTAGACAGGCCAGATGGCTATCATAGAGAGAGTGTCATCACAAGAACGTTGCGGCTGTTTGAAGCTTCACTTGGTCTCCTGCAGGTCTATTTATAATATATCATGCAGTGATAACCAAAATTATCACTATAAGTTTGTTGTTCTAATTTATACTTGTGTTATATATCAAACAAATCCATATAAAAACGCAATATGGCTGTATACCGCACAATACCTTAAACTCCGTATAACATTTTGGAAATTTATGCGAAGTGTTAAGTTTGAAATGGGTTTGGTGGGAACTAGCTGGCCGGGGGGTATCTTGTATCTGTGGTGATTAATGATGCTATTGTTAACTGGAGATGATGGGCCAGTGTCTGTGTTGGCTGGTAGACAGGCCAGATGGCTATCATAGAGAGAGTGTCATCACAAGAACATTGCCGCTGTTTGAAGCTTCACTGGGTCTCCGGCGGGTCTATTTATAATATATCACACAGCGATAACAGAAATTATCTTGTAAGCACTTCCCATGGTGCTGTCGGTCATTCGAGAAAAGGGGCAGGTTTTGACAGGCGCCGGATAATTTATATGAATGAAGGAAGAAGAGACAAATATAGCCATTGTTGGGGCGCATACAGTGGTGCGTTGTATTGCTGTTGGTTGAGCGGCGAATATACCAGACCAGGCAGTGTAATTATGGGGTAATTTACACCTTTGTCATGTTCAAAGCTGGAGAATGATATGTAAGAACGGTCCGTGAAAGGGAAGTTGTCTAATCAGTCCACTTATTCCAGGTAAACATGTTTGCCTCCAGAAAGTGAGACAGAAATGCAGATTGCCTTTTGAAATGAAACACTTTTATAAAGGTTGAACCATAGACTCTATTTGTGATGTATGCTTTGGCCAGGAAGTGGGACGGGGGTAGGGGATTGGAGAGGTAAGGGTTGTAATCCTGTTTTACTGTTTGTTCTAACTTCTGTAGTATACAGAACCATTTCACTATCCTTAAGACCATAATCGTAGCTAATGGAGGTATTATTAGACCCTTCTCCCAGACCCCGATTCTAACCAGAATCCAGTGTTAATTAATCGCAAGACCAGCCAATTGGGGAATGGCATAGAAACAGCTAGCATCCACTAAATTCCCCTTGCTCCCAGGGGCTGGGAAGTAGCTGTAGCCAGATAACAACCCTGGTTTAGTCATCCCAATCACCCAGGCCCAACAGTAAGTGTTATTTCAGGTGGTACAATGTTTGTGTTACCGTTATGTAAACCCCATTTGTCAAGCCATGTCTATCTCCACAGTCCAATCTCTCACTCTCCCTCTCCCTCTCCCTCTCCCTCTCCCTCTCCCTCTCCCTCTCCCTCTCCCTCTCCCTCCCCCTCTCCCTCCCCCTCCCCCTCCCTCTCCCTCCCCCTCGCCCTCCCTCCCCCTCCCCCCTCCCTCTCCCTCTCCCTCTCTCCCTCTCCCTCCCTCCCTCCCTCGCTCTCCCTCCCTTGCTCTCCCCACCAATCACTCCCACTCAATGGTGTATTTCTAATCAAATTAGTTTTTTACATTAATTCTCCTATTTGCATTAGTGACAAGTGCACAACCATATAGACTTGTATACAATGGTAGGGAATGCTTGAAATGTTGTTGAGAACTTCTAAAGCAAGTAACCAGTTAACTGAAAATGGCGGGTGTAATTTAGAAACTCTATCAGGTTCATTGCAGTCGTGTTTTTGCACTGATAAGGACGTCCCAGTGCGGCGTGGTTTTACTTTTTAACTCACCCTGCCGTCTGGTTGCATTAACGATTAAAAGTTAATGCGCTAGAGGGGAAAGGTCAATGCAATTTAATCAGCTGAAACCCATTTTTAAATGAAGGGAGTTGTCCTACAAACTATCAAATCCCAGGCAAAACGTCACTGCACTGAAGTGGGTTACATAGAGTTATTGTGGAAGATGGAGTCTCAGTTAACTCAATTGATGTGGATCATAAAATTGTGCAAGGTAGCTGTTATGTCCAGATTTATTTACGGTAGATAGATTGGATGTAATTTTTGTAACTGTGCAGGGGTGTATGGAATGTCTTACGTGGGTTTGTGCCATCTTAGAAGGAATCAACAATGGTGGCTTGTGAATCTTCACAGAATGCAGAGTGATCTTAACGAACAATTTTGTTTGGTTACTTCAAGTTTCATTTATTTTGTACAAATCAAATTCATAAAATAAAAAATTACCAATCAGCATCGCTTTCTTTTGTGAAATGAGAGCTCAGTGAATTAATTTTGTGTTGCACGGTTTTGTCGTTTCTCCAGATCTCACACAAATAAAAAACTGCTACAGGTAAAGGTAATGTATATAGCGCGGTGTCCTGTTCATGAGACCGCTCAACACACTTTACGCTGCACTAACTTGACATCAGCCACGCTGCAATTACTGCGCGAGAACAGTTATTTCATATGTGTCCACCTTTGTCTATGGCCAGGTACTCAGTTATAAAGCTGAATGTACTAAGGCAATGTGAGGTGAAAAAAATTTCTCAGGATTTAAAATGACAACAAGAAGATTTGAACTCTGGTCCTCTCAATAGAGAGTCTGATGTTCTAACCACTGTGGCACTGAGCCATTGCGCCACTGAGCCACTGGGCCGCTGAGCCACTGGGCCGCTGAGCCACTGGGCTGCTGAGCCACTGGGCCGCTGAGCCACTGGGCCGCATGCAACATACGGTTGAAATGAGACAAGTTTCCGTGTCTGTGTAACCAGCGACCACCTAGGCGTGCATCAGTCACACATACTTGGCCTGTGTTAGTGGCCAGTGCCAAACCGCTCGAAGGGAGCAGCCATTGTTCAGTGACAAATGAACCCTTAGGGAGAAGTACTTATGACATGTCATGACATGATTATGGCATTAAACACCCCTGTCATGTCAATACCCCCAGGCTGCAGACACCCAATTTCTCACGTTGTATGTCTGTTGCACTACTATCTAGTACAGAAGGTGGAGGTGATAATTGGTGAATGTTTATCAGCTTCTGATTGAGGAATGATTGCTTAATATCTGACATAGCCCTCTTGTGTATTTCAAGTGTTTGTCTTGTGTGTCACGGTATGGTGTGATATCTTGTCTGGTGTTTGTCTATTGCCTCAGACATCTCTTAAGCTAGTTTTACACGAGGTGATATTGTCCCGGGTGATGACGCAACGTCGTCGCATGTGATCAGATTGTAAACTGTACATCGCCGCGGCATACTGCAGCAGCATCGCCTAAAATAAAACTAATCCTATTTTGAAGCAACGTCACATGCGATATGAAACGGCCTTGGCCTTATCTAATGACGTAGCCATCGCGGTGATGATATCACTTCGTGTAAACCTTTAAAAAAACAGCAGCTTGGCAACTGCTCTGCAGAGTCCCATGTTTTGTGGTTTTGCGCCTGGTTAAGTTTGTTTAGCGATTAAGCAAAATTCAATTAGATATGGATGCCAAAATATGGACACCAAGTTTAAAGAAACAACTTGTTAGTTTAGGCCTTTTGACTTCATGAACTTTGGTGTTCTGTTGTTGTATCTGCTAGCTGAAAGTTCTTGCCAACTTTAGATGTTATCTAAATTCCACAATCATCACCTCTGTCTACTATCACTTCAACTGCTACCGCAACCACATCTACTGCCACCACAACCACATCTACTACCACGTGCCCGACCGTGAAGAAGCTCCAATGGCTGGAGCTAGACTGAGTGGGTTAGAGATAGAGACCACCAGTCTTTGAGTCCACAGCAGGTTACACATTTACCCTTGTGAGATATTTTACTTCCCCTGGCATAGACACCAGGTAGAAGGGACCAACGGCTTTTACTGTCCTTTACGAAAAACACAAGCAAAGTGGGGTGAATGAAATTGCCCAAGTTTCGAGATGACAGCTGGTGGAATCGAACCACCATCCTCTCAATCAGTAGTCGGGTACTCTGACCACTAGACCACCACTCCCTACAACAACCACCACCACCACCACCACCACCAACACCACCACCACAGTAACCCCCCTAACATTCTCACTGAAGGCCCTGCTGTGTGTTTCAGGACCCTGCAGCGAGTGAAGACATCAACAGTGGGGACCACGACCCGATGCCACGCTACGACAGTACGGACGAGAACCGCCACGGCACGCGGTGCGCGGGCGAGGTTGCCGCCGTCGCAAACAACACCAAGTGTGGCGTGGGCGTTGCTTACGGGGCAAGCATCGGAGGTGAGTGACCACTCCATGGATCAAGACTGACCACTCCACTAGTCAGGAGTGACCAGCACTTACTCCATGCTTACACAACTCTCTATCCCACTCTGCACTTAGTGCTTGGCACTCGGCCTCCAGTACCTGCTGTAATTAAGCATTATTCATTGCCAACCCTCATAATAATACTGTTGCTATACAAAGGTATTGTCACTGCTTATAATCTGTATTATTCATTTTCACTATAAAGCGTTATAGTCTAATTCGACTTGTGTGTTTTCACATTTCACTGAGGATCTATACTATTACACTAACACTAACACTAACACTAACACTAACACTAACACTAATGAAAATAAAATGGACTTTTATTGTTTTGACTCTCCAACAGCAATATGTTTATTAATAAAAATGAAAAGTTTGTAAATGTATTAAATAAATGTCTTAATGATGGTAAGTTATCATCATAAAATATTTATTAATAAAACTAACCAGTGTTAAGTAAAAACAAAACACAAAATATTAGTTGCGTACACCATGTACAAACACAGTGTGTGCAAGACAGAGATAGAAACTTGTAATATGAGTGAATCATAAAAATAGAGAAGGTTGATGTTAACAGCTAAAAGATAAGGAAGTGGAATATGACCTTTCATTTATTTAACTTTGTAGCTACACACGTGGCGCCATTCTGTTTCGTAATGAGACTCTTTCGCGCCATTCTGTTTCGTAATGAGACTCTTTCGCGCCATTCTGTTCCGTAATGAGACTCGCGCCATTCTGTTCCGTAATGAGACTCTTTCACATCCGTTGGTGCAGCCTGTGTACAGCTGTTAGGTGATCAGGAATTTTATAAAACACTTCCACTTAAAGATAACCAACAAGTGGCATGGCCCTATGGGACCTGTCACTTTGGGGTGTGTTGAACCCCTGCTAATCTTAACAGGAATTTACTTTAGATTCTGGGATTATTGTAATTTGTTTATATAAGCAAGCTGCCAAAAATATTTACATTCTTCCAACAAACAATTGCCTTGGCATTCTCAGTAAGGATGATTGGTTTCTTCCTGTGAATAATGTGCATCCATCATTTTAATGTCGCAAAACAGCAGAATAAGGAATAAATCAAACATCTGTGAGCAGCTCAGATTTTCAGTGCTTGTACCAGTGCTGCCCCAACTGTCAGAGTATTATGTAATAGTGCTGCCACCAAGTGACCACAGTTACAACTAAATTATTAATCAATCAAATCCTACTGCACATTTAATTATGTTTCTATTCACATGAATGCCAAATATAATCTGCAAAATTTTATCTGATTCATTATCATAATCAGATCCTGATTATCCCATTTTATGTACGAAAATACTTTTATATTGCGCTCCCCTCTTTCCACCCACTTTCATAATTGTATTGAATTTTTTTATTTTTATATTGAAAAAAAATCATTAACACAGTACGATGTGTTGGTGCCATAAATTTTTTTATACCGGGTATTAATATTTCTGAATAATTGTTTTTATTCTTGTTACATTTTACACCAACCCATACAGTTCTAAAATATTATTGACTTTCTTATTATAAGATGTATTGGAAGCATTTATCAGGGTTAGATGTGTACAGGTGTATTTATGCCCTAAATGTATGCCATAGGGGTACGGATGTTGGACGGGGACGTCAGTGATGTAGTCGAGGCCCGTGCCCTCAGTCTTAATCCCCAGCACGTAGACATCTACTCGGCCAGCTGGGGTCCAGATGACAATGGTCAAGTGGTGGACGGTCCTGCCAGATTGGCCAAGGCTGCCTTCGTCAAAGGCGTCCTTGAGGTTTGTGGCTGCAAATTGTCAGTGTCGTAGAAAATGTGTAATCATTGTGACAACAGTGGCTGTGTAGTGTAGTGAATAACAGTACATTGTGGAATTTTTTAATAAAGCCTTTTTTGTTCTCAATATTTTATTTGCCACATTGACAAATTCTCATTCGCTACATTGACAAATTCTTATTTGTGACATTGACAAATTCTTATTTGCGACATTGATGAATTCTCATTCGCCACATTGACAAATCGACAACAGTTGTGGAACTTCAGATTTTCTGAAAATTCCGTTGAATTGAATTATAGTATAAAGTATAGTACGGCACTTTTTAATTTGTAAAATTATCAATGTGTACAATTTAGCCATCAGTTCTCTTTCTTAAAAACCCAAATGTTCAGATATTTTTTTTAATTATTGCGATCAACTCCTGTGGGGAGATGGTAAATAAAGCATGACCTTTGACCTGATGTTGCAGGGTCGTGGCGGCAAGGGGTCGATCTTTGTGTGGGCGTCTGGGAACGGGGGCAGTCAGTCGGACTCGTGTAGTTGCGATGGGTACACGAACAGTGTGTTCACACTGTCTGTGAGCAGCACCTCGGAGCACGGCAACAAGCCCTGGTACCTGGAGGAATGCTCCTCCACCCTCACCACGACCTACAGTAGCGGGGAGAGCTACCGCGAACGCAAGATTGTGAGTCCTCGTTTCACCATATCTCTACCGGTTTTTCGTTTTTTCTTTGTTGTCTATCACAAATGCAAGATTTTTGTGTCGTCAATTCACATTCTCTTCAATTTTCTTTGTTTTCTTTTTCTTTGTTTTCTACCATAAACTCACGATTGAGAGTCATTGTTTCGCATTGTCTGGGTCAGTCGTAAATTCCAAATTTACAAGATGTAGCAAAATTGCCCTCCAAAGCAAAAACTACAGATAGCAAGTGGACAAGGAAGCCATTGGCTTGTCGAGAGTCCTATGGTTATTCACCTATGTGTAGTAGTTGTCAACTTTAAGCGTATTCACATTAACAGCATTTACACAATCAGTAGGTCATTTGATAGTTCGATAGATGCAAATTTCAGAGAGAAATAAATACAATAAAAGAGTAATTTAGTACACTACAGATTGTCAACAGTCAACTGCCGGATGTGTTGTATCATTTGACTATCAAATGTTGCCTGCTTTGTTTGTCTATAGTATTAGCTTTGAATGGATATAAATTATATGAATTTACTTGAAAGAGGTATGTATCAATGAACTGTGTCAAATATTATTGCTAGGATAGCACTCACTGACAAACAGATACGTATTGTTTTAAATGTTTTTGCAAATTCATAGGTTGGATGAGAACATGAGACAGTTTTAAGAGATTGCTCTAAATTTACCTTTTCACCTCAGTACTGCAACCGTTGAGTTCACCTGGGAAAATTTAGGGCAACTGGAAATGATTATTATGGGTAAATTTACCCACAAAATCAGCTCTAAAAACCCTTTGTTATTCTTGCTTGAAATTTGTAGCGGACTGAGCTTGTGACTAGACCGTGACACATGTTCTTGTGTCCTTGCAGGTGACGACAGACCTCCATGACAGATGTACAGAGTCTCACACAGGGACGTCAGCCTCAGCCCCCATTGCTGCCGGACTGTGTGCCCTCGCTCTAGAGGCAAAGTATGTCATGTCACCATCGAATAGTTGTTGGATATGTAGTAGTCTGCTTTAAAATAAGTATGATAGAGATCTGCTGGTTCCAACCATCTGTCTCCAGACATCTCTGTCGCAGCTTCCTGGGCTTCAGTCCCACATCTTCCTGTAGAGGGTCAATAAATGTAAAGGAAGGTCTGGCTTGTTCTTCTGGGTGCTGGTTGCCACGTGATTGTCCTAGATGCCATTTCATCTATATCAGTGCCAAGCAAATATCAATCTCCTTTCCCATATCCTGTCTTTTATTTTGGTAATTCCGCTCTGCATTAATCATATGTTGCCGCCAGTGAATTTTGAAAGCTGTTTGCAACATTCTTGTGTGACATCCATCTAGTTGTTTTTTTGAGTGTTTTTTCACTGTCTATGATTCCATCTGTGGAGCAGCACAGACTCCGTTGTTGCTATGTATGCTTGATTTTGTATGTTAGTGTAAGGTTGTTTTTTTTACAAAAACAGTCCAGTACTTGTTCAGTCAGACATATCTCTCTGACGATCTCCTTTCTGTCTCTCTCTCTTCTCTAGTTAATCAAAGTTTGTCTCATAGTTAGTTCAGCCAGTACACTTCTGTCTCTCATAGCACTTCGTTGATTCTCCAGGGAAATCGCTAAGCCACTGTTTTGTCATTTATAGAGACTCCTTCAATATAATTGCCCAATGTACATTTAAACATTTTCTGTCATGCAGTGTAACATGCCATCTGAACTTATTCATTTATTCCAGTTATGTCGGCCACTCGTGAATATAGAATAACCACAAAATTTAATGTAACCTTAATCAGTTTGAAAATATTTTCAACACTCAACATATTCGCAATCTCATGATTAAAATTATGCTGGGTAACCCCTTTTGCCAGCTGTCTTTACGTTGTTCCCCCATTTTGTTTTAACTGAGCCTTTTTGTGTGACAGCCCGAATCTCACATGGCGAGACATGCAGTACATCGTTCTGTTGACCTCTCGCACGACCCCCCTGGTGGACGGCGAGTGGGTGACCAATGGCGTCGGACGTAAAGGTTTGTACACGCATCGTTTGAATTTATAATACATGTTTTGTTCATTTTATTTGTTGTGTAAATCAAGATGTTGTTAAGGAATATTCCTAGTGAGAACATTTTGATGGAATGTGAAGCGTCATTTGAAAATGTTCTTTTGTAGAAAGACATAATCGGAAGGGTTTCTTGTCACTGAGTTAAACATTCTGTGATAATTGGCCCAAAGGGTAGATCTTGTGACATACTGACATTGTTACATGATGACATGTCATGTTTTGTTGATGTCAGACACTGTAACATATTGACACAGCATAATTTGTAACACTATGACGTGTTGGATGTGACATGATGACTCATCGGACATTGTGAAACGATGACATGTCAGGTATTGTGACACGATGACATGTTGGACATTTGACATCATGACACATCGGAAGTAGTGATGACATGTCAGACATGATATGATGACATGCCAGACATGGTGACATGATGACATGTCAGGTGTTGTGACATGATGACATGTCAGACATCGTGGCACCATGATACATTGGAGGTTGTGACATGATGACACATCAGACATGATGACATGTCCGACAAGATACAATGACATGTCCGACATTATAACATGTTGGACATTGTGACTCAGTGACATGTCAGACATCACATGGTGACACATTGTGACATGTTTGCTTCAGTGAGTCATAGATACGGCTATGGAGTGATGGATGCTGGAGCCATGGTAGACCTGGCTGAGAGATGGTTCACAGTCCCAGAGCAACACGTCTGTGCCATCCCTGCTGTCGACAACGAGAGGTAAACATCCACAGCCCTTGCACGTACACACATGCACGCACACTTGAATGCACGTGCACACATGCACGCACACATGAATGCACATGTACACATCCACAATGCACAAAATATGTGTTCCCTGTAGTTAATATCATCCCAGTCTTTTATGTTGTTTTTAATACTAATATTAACCTTATAAATTTGTTTATGCTCTGAACGTTTGGCTTTACTTTTATTGATCATTTAAAATATTTTGCGTGATTGTAAAACAATTAAACTGACAGAACTTCATGATATCTGCTGGCGCTAAAATATTATCAGTGTGCTGAACCGGGTTGGTCAAAATCATTTCTACAGTTTCAACTCTTTTGCAAGCACACTTACCATCAAAACTGTCCCCACCGTCCGTCTACAAATCCCCTTCATGATGTAAGGTCTCACTGTGGCGATAATATCATCCGACGTTTCAGACGTACCAACCTTGCTGGCTGAATACAGTTACTTCCTGACAAATAATAAAATCAGCGAAACTGGCAAACTTGCACATTTTATTAACTACATTCGTGTGAAACGCAGCCAGAATTATAGCTGTGGTCTGACCCCTCTGTCTACTTGCAGTGCGATCACAGGTAAGGGAGCCACATTCACTGTCACAGTCGATGGCTGCGAAGGTAGCGACAATGAGATCAAGTTCTTGGAACACGTACAGGCGAAGATCTCACTGCATTACAGTCGTCGTGGCGACTTGCAGATCTTCCTGGTGTCACCGAGCGGAACCAGAAGCACGCTGTTGTCACCGCGGAAGAATGATTATGAGGGCCAGAAGCTGCGTGATTGGCCGTTCATGTCAGTGTTCTACTGGGGCGAGAATCCCGTCGGCGAGTGGAAGCTCATCATTGAAAACACTGGCTCATCTCTCAACTTTGGTGAGTGGGGCCATGTTCTTCGGCGTATTTGTGTTGTGTAGCAAGGACACTTCTGTAGTTTGTGTAGCAAGGACACTTGTGTTGATTGTGTAGCAAGGACACTAGGGAAGGTACAAAGAATGTCAATGTTTAACTGGTATGCAGCTACTTAGAGGTTTCATATAATAAAACTACCCAAAATTAATGTTCTCAAAGTTAATCAAAATTAACCACGTTATACTTTATGTTTGAGTCTTTATTGCTGTAATATGTTTACCATCAGAAATGGTAAAATATATATATATATATATATATATATATATATATATATATATATATATATATATATATATATATATATATATATATATATATATATATATATATAAGTACTAATAAATTAACATATACACCACTTGTGTCATGATGTTACACCATGTGTGTTGCAGTGTTACACTATGTGTTACACCTTGTTACATATTCTGTTACAGGAGTGTTACAGAGCTGGCAGTTAGTTCTGTATGGCACAAAGATTAACCCGGTGAAGGTGCGTCGCCGTCAGCCCAACGTTCACAACACGACGCATGGTGGGGCATGCCACTCGGAGTGTAATGAACTCGAGGGTTGTGTCGGGCCGCTCGCGACGCAATGCGTCAAGTGCAAACACCTTCAACTTGGCAAACAGGGGTAAGTAGAAGACATGTCAACTGTGTGTCATTATAGGGAATATTGTCACATCCCTTGAGTCACGATCTTGGCCATAAATCTGCAGCATGTGTGTTGTTAGTAGATATAATGTAATGTAGACAAATGTTTTATTGTGTGTTTCTGTGGGTCCACGTTGACAGAATTTTAAAAGTATCAATCAGCTACACTTACTTTTACTAATGAGATACAGACTGCAATCTATGATTAAGTCATGGTTTACTCGTTCATGTAACTTTTATATAGAATCGTAACAGAATCGCTTCCTGTGGGCTGTGGCTGTATTTAGGTTTGACAGACATCAATATTTCATCAAGCAAAAAGCCAACTAGCATGTTAGTAGCTCAGAAGTTGCTTGATGCAAATAAATAAATAGAAAAAAAACTATGTTATTAAAAGTATATAACAAAGTATATAAAGTATAAGATGTAACTAAATAATCTCATGGAAAAGCATTGATTTTCAACTATTTTCCCAAAGGCCATATCTGATTTTGCTTGTTTCCCCCGAACAGTGAATGCGTGACATCCTGCCCTAATGGCTCCTACCAGGATGACGCTAGCGCCACCTGCATGTCATGTAAGTCACCATGTCACACGTGCAAGGGCCCAAGCATCATCGAAGACTGCCTGTCATGTGACAAGGAGTTCTTCCTCGTGCAAGAACTGGGCAGTTGTGTGACGCAGTGTCCATTAGGCTACTACGCCGACTCTAAGGGCGTGTGTCTGCCATGCGACGATGGATGTGCTGTCTGTGTCGAAGCACCGGACCAGTGCGTCACCTGTAACCATGGTTACCTGTTTGAGAACGAGCGATGTGTGATACACTGTGATGACCGATCGTTCCGCAATGAACTCAGCAGGTGAGACGATTGGTTGAAACATTACGATGTCACTTAAAACACATTGGCTAAAAACCGTCGGGCTTTTCGGGTCAGTTTTAAGGAAAACAAAATTTGAGTACCCAGACATAAATAATAAATGTTAATGTTATTTCTACAGTGTTTAAAATTTTTATTCTTCCACTTTACTTTCATTTCATTTAAAATCTTTCTCGTCCAGTTCTGTACATATTAGTTCAATAAAATTATTGTACTTTTATTCAGTCTTGATTTCGCAAACTAATTATGATAATTTTTTTTCGGACTCAAACCTCACAAACGAAATGAAATTAATGTTGCATATAATTGTCAGTAATAAAGTTGGCAGAAGAAAACAAAATGTCCGACATTTTGGACATGTTACACTGAGGTGTGCTAGAGCTTCTAAACAATGAATAATTTGAGTTAAAAAGCATGAAGTGTTTATTGTAATTTTGTATTGTTTTATTTGACATATTACAGTACATATCCATGTTGTATTTTAATGTGACTTGTTTGCGTTGTCCGTCAGCTGTGAGTTGTGTGACCCGAGCTGTCGGACGTGTGTCGGGGCGACCAACAGGGACTGCATCCTGTGTGCAATGGACATGCTCTACGAGAACGGCTCCTGCGTTCCCTTCTGCTCCCCTGGACACTACGAGGTCGAGACAACCGATGGCAAGTTGTGTGAACGGTGAGTACAGGTTCAATGTTTCATGGCTGCAGACATCATATAGACCCACTGTCATCTGTACGATGATGTCACATCCCCTAGGTTATGGCTGCAGACATCATATAAGCCCACTGTCATCTGTACGATGATGTCACATCCCCTAGGTTATGGCTGCAGACGTCATATAGACCCACTGTCATCTGTACGATGATGTCACATCCCCTAGGTTATGGCTGCAGACGTCATATAGACCCACTGTCATCTGTACGATGATGTCACATCCCCTAGGTTATGGCTGCAGACGTCATATAGACCCACTGTCATCTGTACGATGATGTCACATCCCCTAGGTTATGGCTGCAGACGTCATATAGACCCACTGTCATCTGTACGATGATGTCACATCCCCTAGGTTATGGCTGCAGACGTCATATAGACCCACTGTCATCTGTACGATGATGTCACATCCCCTAGGTTATGGCTGCAGACGTCATATAGACCCACTGTCATCTGTACGATGATGTCACATCCCCTAGGTTATGGCTGCAGACATCATATAGACCCACTGTCATCTGTACGATGATGTCACATCCCCTGGGTTATGGATGCAGACATCATAAAGGCCCACTGTCATTTGTATGATGATGTCACATCCCCTAGGTTATGGCTGCAGACATCATATAGACTCATTGTCATCTGTACGATGATTCACATCCCCCGGGTTTGATACTGTTGCAATATTGACTATTGGCATATTGACTACTTTGAAAGAAACAGACTTTGCTGGGTCTTTCGGATGAGACACTAAATGCCACAGATCCCTTCTACCTGGTGTCTATGCCAGGGGAAGATCTTAAGATCTTACGCAGGAGGTAAATGTGTAACCTGTCTTGGACTTGCTAACTCTAGAGAAGGAAAACTTTTATGTTAAAGATTTTACAGACAAACATTGACATGTTTGTGTGATTGTTTGAGATGTTTCTTATATATTACATTATTGTCTCACAATTTGTTGAAATTTAAACTGAACAGTAAGTATTGATGTATATAATTTCTTAGATTTTTTATGTAGACAAACATGTACATAGATATGCATGCAAAATAATTTGTATCAATACTGCAACTTTCATCAATGTTATGAATGTCATACATGTACTGATGACGTGTCTTGTGTCACAGATGTCACGTGTCCTGTCGGGAGTGCAGTGGACCTCTGCCTGACCAGTGCTCCCAGTGTCCAGAGCCCTACAAGCTCAAGGAAAGCTCATGCCACGAGTCCTGTGGCCAGGGTAAGTGCCCCTTACAGATAGCACTTGTTAGGCTATAACTGAGTAAGGGTTTGATTATAAAGTACTTGGTTGTGATCATGTACTTTATAAAGGGTATCGTTTTTATAATGAAATCATTTTATAAACTACAGTTGAACCTCGATATTAAGGTCACCTACGGGACCTTAATAGAGGTGACCTTAATACTGAATAGAGCAGTGCACATTAAGTAAGTATATCATGTGTAATGAAGTGTATGTATGAAAATTTTGTTTCATAATATTACATCGTTTTATCATACAACATCAAGAACAAAATCGGTAATGCACAATACTGTTGCTATGTTTTTCCACCCCACTACTCCACCCCACTACTCCACCCCACTACTCCACCCCACTACTCCACCCCACTACTCCAACGGAGCTCTTCGATTGTGAAGCAAACAATTAGGTACCTACTAGATGGCTCCATATTGTTGGCGTTGAAGCCCACGGCTTGCCTCGCCACTGAGTTCTTCTGTAAAATTTACTCATCTGCTAAGAATTTGAGTTGAAAGTGTTACCCAAGATGACTGTGGATCTTGCTTCCTTTATTGTTTTCAAAAGTTTACTGGTTACTGTGTCAACACGCCAAGTACGTGGCTTCGTATTGACATTGTTGGTGGCTCCTTGGCTTTGGCTTTGATGGACAGGCAGGGTTTTGAATATCAACCATGCTATTCAGTACGTCAAAGGTACTTTCTTATATAGCGCGGTATCCAGTCTTTTGGATTGTTCAAAGTGCTTTACACTTCACCCCCTGGCAGACCTGTTCATTCGAATGCTATCATCTCTGGGAAGCATTCAGCCACACTGCAATTACTGCACGAAGACTGTTCCTTCAGATATCCACGTCGGTCTGTAGCCAGGTACTCATTTATACAGCTGAGTAAATTGTGGCAACGGGGGATGAACAAAATTGCCAAAGCTTTGAAACGGAAACAAGAGGATTCGAACCTGGGTTCTCTCAATTGAGAGTCTGACGTTCTAACCAATGCGCCACCCACAAACAGCTGTTGACCATTTACAAATACCGTTATCGGGTTCAGACATTCCTAGATCATGTGATGGGCGCTATTAACACCTGTGAAATTACACACGCAGTGTAAACACAATATTCACTCCGAGATATTAAAATTAAAGAGAGTCATCACAAGGCGATGGTGCATAGACTTCTGTATAATTATTGACATTGCCATGAGTTACTGACTGTGACCATGAATGTTGTTTCTGTTACAGGCATGTATGTGGATAAACATGATGTATGCCAGCACTGCAGTGCTGACTGTTTGTCCTGTCACGGCCCGTCAGCGTCTGACTGTCTGTCGTGCCTCCCAGACAAGTAAGCTGACATTTTTTACTTCTTTGTTGTTGAGCAATGATCCGTTGTTATTTTTATTTTATTTTACTTTAATGTACATTTATTTGTTATTAACAAAAATCATCATACACGTTTTGTTTTATTGTTCACCATTTTAAGATGTTTCATTTTGTTATCACCGATTGGCTGAAATAATGTCACATGGCAGCTCTCCACCAATCAGACTGCATCTTGCAAACAATGACGTAAACTTTCAAAGATGATCGGTTAAATTACAATTAAATAAAAAATAAAAGTAGTGAAATTCAGTTGCATGAAGTGTAGTAAGTATCTGTCTGTCCATGTGTCACTGTAGTAAATGTATGCCCGTCTGTCCGTCAGGCTGCTGGATGGAAGTCACTGCATCAGTAAGTGCAGGGAAGGATTCTTTGAGTCGGTCGACACCACCGATAATGGTGACGTTATACGACAGTGTCACCAATGTCATGTCAACTGTCTGTCGTGTCTGGGCCGTCTGTCGACACAATGTTTCTCGTGTCGACCCGGACTCTCTCTCGATGGCT
Organism: Lamellibrachia satsuma; assembly: GCA_033239005.1. Taxonomy (NCBI): domain Eukaryota; kingdom Metazoa; phylum Annelida; class Polychaeta; order Sabellida; family Siboglinidae; genus Lamellibrachia; species Lamellibrachia satsuma. The sequence continues at coordinate 1,570,479 of BSQZ01000041.1, read as the reverse complement.
CCAAGTGTGTCCTCAGGTGTAGCGATGGGTGAGTCATCGACACAAACAACTTTGTTTTGATTGTTTTACTTATTTTAAAGCTATGCTCTTATGCAGCGCAGTATCCTGCCTTGGGACTGCTCAAAGTGCTTTACACTTCACCCCCTGGCAGACCTGTTCATTCTAACGCCATCTCGATTTCTCTGTTCAGTCATGCTGCAATTACTGCACGAAGACTATTTGTTCACATATCCACCACTGTCTATAGCCAGGTACTCATTTATACAGCTGAGGGGACTGTGGCAACGTCGAATGAGTGAAATTGCCCAAGCTTCGAAATGTTCTAGTTCTAGTTGTTTCCAGCACTTGGCAACGTTCCATTAACTGATTAGTCTGTATGTTGTGGTTACTACAGTTGTACGGTGTTTCAAGGTCTCATTCAACTAACCAGCCTTTTACAGAATGCCAAGCCGACCTTTATGTGCTGGTATTGAGGGTGGTCACTGCCAGGGTGCATGTCATCCTCAATCGCTCTTTTACGCCCCTAAGTAAAAAATTATTTAATAGTTTTTCTAATGATTTCATCAAAGCTAAATTACACGTTTGTACAAACGAGGTAACATGTTGTAATGGATGCTAGATAGGTTTGTACAAACGAGGTAACATGTTGTAATGGATGCTAGATAGGTTTGATTTTTCATGAAATGTTTCTAAAATAAGAGAAGCAAAAAATGTAATTGAGCAAGGACCTGATATCATTTGATGTTGTGACACTCCTGTGAGTGGCCAAGGCGTAGATTTATTGTTGAATATTTTATTTATTGTTATTCTAGTGCATTTGTCCACCTATGTGTCTCTGCATGTTCCAGAAAATATGATGTGTCCGGGAAGTGTCGACAGTGTGCAGCCAACTGTCTACGATGTGTCGGGCCCACTGACAATCAGTGCTCAGCCTGTCGAAGAGGTCACTTCCTCTTCAATGGCCGGTGTCTGAAGGGGGCGTGTCCTGACGGTTACTATGCCAACAAGAAGCAGTGTCTTCGCTGTCACATGTCGTGCGCATCCTGCACAGGTACGAGACGATTTTGTAGTGTGGTTTTCTTGCGGTTTTATATTGTTCCAAGTGACGTAAAAATTAAACCTGTGAAATATTATAGAATATTTGAATAGCTCTTTTTGTTTGAATCTTTTCTACTCTCTCTACTTTCCTGTTGACTTGGAGTTCTGTCAGTTTATAATGAGTCCGTCTGTCAGTGTTTCACAAGTCTGTCTGTCAGTATATGTCGTGTCTGTCTGTCAGTGTATGACGTGTCTGTCTGTCAGTATTTGACATGTCTGTCTGTTAGTGTGTGACGTGTCTGTCAGTATTCGACGTGTCTGTCTGTTAGTGTGTGACGTGTCTGTCTGTCAGTATTTGACGTGTCTGTCTTAGTATTTGACGTGTCTGTCAGACAGTCAGTATTTGACTTATCTGTCTGTCTGTCTATCAGTATTTGACATGTCTGTCTATCAGTATTTGACGTGTCTGTCTGTCTGTCAATGTATGACGCGTCTGTCTGTCAGTGTATGATGTGTTTGTCTGTCCATCAGGGCCGGGCGCTGCCAGTTGTCAGCTATGCCATGCTGGGTACACCTTCAGCAACAAGCTGTGCGTGAGGATCACCACGACCAGTGACTTCGACAACTCATTCTGTGGATACCAGGAGTACTTCGACAACATCTTTGGTGTGAGTACTGCCTTTATCCTTCAAGCAAACCTCTCAAATTAAATGTTCAAGATTCCTCCAAGTTTCACTGGTTAACTGAGGGTTTCGTATAATTAAAATGCTACAATTCTCAGAATTTTTCGATCTAAAAATTTGTCTAAATTTACAATATTTTAAACTTTATTATTGTAGGGAAAATGTAAATGTCTTTGACAGATAGTTTAAAATGTTTATGTGTTATGTAATCTTCACCAACGTCATTAATGACACAAGGTGTTCCTGTTTCAGTCATGTCATCCGTGTCACCACACATGTGGTGCATGTCACGGCCCTGGTCCAGACGAGTGTCTGTCGTGTGCGGCACCGTATCAGCTGAATGACCGACGTGGCGACTGTGTACTCTGCTGCTCTGACACTGTCACCCAAAACTGCTGCGTGTGTCATCCTGTGTCAGGTGAGTCACTATGTCAGTGTCAACCACGTCTTATCAGTGCTGTGTGCCAGCTTCTGTCAAGTGAGTAACTGTGTCGGGTGTGTTTCATTACCATAAAGTGTTGGGTTTGTCGACACTGTCAAAGAATCTCTATGTACAGAACTGTGTAATTTTTACATATTTAATATTTTATTTTCAAGTCATGGCTTCTATTTGTCATTTGCTTTGCTTTTATGTTGAAGTGGACTGAAATCAGTTGTTTACGTAATTACCTTTATAGTCTTCACCATGGAAACTGTACAGAAGTATAAACAAACGAGAAATAAAAAGATTGGTCTTGTTTGCATGCAGTTTGTTTCTGTGCCGATTTGGGTGACCAAACCAGGAATGTGCGTTATATGATTCATTTGCATTGAATTACATAATCCCTCTGCGTTTCAGGTAAATGCATGACAGACGACGACCCATACAAAGACTACACCAATCATCTAGCGTCGACGTCACCGACATACGCCGTTTCAAGGGCAACGTCATCGTCGGCATGGCTTGGACTTGTCGTCGTCGTTTGTCTGTTTAGCCTGACGGCGTTCTGCCTCATCTTCGGGCTGCTTCAGGCTCATTCTCACGAGGTGCTGTGCTGGAAACGACAGCGGACACTTTACCAGCCCGTCCCGATGTTTTATCACCGCCACGGGGCAGTAGGGGTGCGGCTTGGTAAACAGCCCGACACTGGCCCTGTCGACAGTGAAACTAGTGACGAACACCTTTACCAAAACCCTCCCGCCAGTCACCGAGAGGTCACGTAGCCCGACACGATGTCTTCCCTCGCCATTCGTGTTCGTCTTATTTTCATGTTCATGCACAAAGTGTGTACAGTTTATGTAAAGCTTAAGACGATGTACCTAGAAGTCGTCGAATGATGTATAATGTTTATATAGATCGTATTTATATTTGTCAGGGACGTTTCGTACAAGGTGATATCTGATATTTGACATGCAGTGCACTTGCTGGTTCGATACCAATATCTTCTGTGGTTGCATTTTTCTCACCCAACCTACACGTTATGGTCGTTTTAATTGTGTTTGAAATCAAACTGTTCGAACTGACGATGAAAGATGTGATGCGATTTGAAGTATTCTTGCCATATGTAATAAGGGTTCTCTTGGAAACAGACTGTTTCCGTGGGTGATTAGGAAGCATTTTTATGGGGCCAAGAGTTCACTTCCATTGGGATGAGAGGGTTCTTCTTAGGAATTAGATGGCTCTTCCGTCAGGGAACAGCAACATGGATGTGTGCATGTTTTATATAACTGTACGTATTTAAAAAACAATATATATTTAACCTGAAGAAGCGAATGAAGCTTAAATTGCGGCTGATACTGTTGGTTTGACTTACACTTAATGTGAAGTTATTGAAAGTTTACATGAATGCTAGCTGCTTGATCTGCTGAGGGGAACTGGTGTACATATTGGTGCATATACCTCGTCCTGTACACATACATATACCTCATCTTAATACTTGCCAAAGGCTGGTCTAAACTTGTTCACTTGTCATTATAATCGTCATCAAATTACGATGTGATGACGTCATCGATCATTGTCACAATGCTATACAGTGTAGACACCTGCGCATGCACTTGTTTGTAGATAGCTAAAAATATTCACAGCCGAGAATATTACTGATGAATAGTTGAATTGTTTGTGTAAAGATATAATTATGACAATTAATTGACAGCGATGATGTTGCGCAAAGCAGCTGCCTCTCGTAGATATTGCTATTGCTACCGAGGTGCTTAAAATGAGCGAATCGACGCAGGGTTAATGACGCGATATTGGAGTATTTCTGCATCGTGGTATCGGCATGTACATGGAATCGTTTCGCTTATAAGCGCAAGTTCAAGACGATCGCCGTACGAGACGATCGTCGTACAAGACGGTGTAGCCATTCCATAAATGTTGCTCTTGTATTTATATGAATATGTTTGTGCTGGTCGTTCTTCCAAGATGTTTTGTAATAACGATGTTTTGTAGAAGAAACGATGACGTGTTGTAATATATATCTTGTTATGTTTTTGACTTAAGGACAAAGTTACTGAGCGACTCAATGTCTCAGACTTGCTTGTTTGTTTATGGAATAGTTGATTATGCACCCTTATTTATTATCTGTGTATCTTTGATGACTGGGCGAGATGGACGAGCATTATCACATTATAACACTGTCCGTTTAGTCTTATTTATAGCTCTACCACATTGCCATATTAGGAGTTACTTGAAGTCAAACTTGTATAGATGCTGTATGTTTGTTTCTACGAATGAATGAATGAATGCCACCTGAATTGCCTTCAGAGAGCTTATTTACTTGCTAGAAGGTATTCTGCAAGATCTGTGTGTATCTCTACGATGTATACATATCTCAGTGATCTATGATCGCCACTGTTTGTCTAGTGTTTGGTTTACTGCGCACTTTGTTTAGTCTTCAACAAACGTCTTGTTGTAAATAGTTTGATATTTGTCTTATGACATCGTTGTTTGTCACTGGTCACCTAAGAAAAACGAACTACCTTGCTGTAAAATAGTGACAATTGGGACAGTTGTGGTGTTTGTGCAGGTCAGGAAGTCTATGTGAGAAATTATGCTGTTCAACTGCTTTTGTAGGTTCTGGTGATGATGTTAGTTTGCAGCATAGCACCAGTTAGCGGTGTAGTTTGTAGCGTGTTGATAAAGAGCGATTCGTCGGCGGCCGCGTCGTTAGCAGCCGATCGATGTTATGTGATAATAGTACTGTGGAACAGATGTTGCGATAAAGGTGTCGCTGCCACCTGGTGTCAATTGTAGGTGCATGAACGATCTCTGTAATGAAAACTTTGACATGTTAGTGCGTGTCTGTGGGGTGCACGACGCACTGTACCTCAACTGTTAGTTTGTATGTTTGGGTTGGAATTAGCATAAACTTAACAAAATGTGCGATCACATCAGATATATTCAGGTGCTAGTTGACAGGTTCTCCAAATACGTACAAAATTATGGTTGAAAATCGTAGATAGTCAACATATTTAAATTTGTTAATCTGCCACAGTCATTGCTTGAAACCATGCCATGGATGGCGTTTGTCAACTGGCATTGGCCATTGAGAAGTAAACCAACTACTGAGGTGTGATCATTGTCGGATCTTATTGTTAATTTGGTTGGTAACTTCTGAAGCATCTCAGACTATGTACTGATAAAATTGTAAAGAGTTATATTGATGATACTGGCAAACTAGATGTGTGTTGATAAGGCACTGCCAGCCTGCATCATTGCTCCTGAACTACTTGTAATGTGTCGTCTTTCCCGGTGTGTTCGCCAGAAGTTGTAAGAAAACCACTCCAGCATGCCTGCCAACTCCTCCACTTTTCATCCAGTATCTCAACTACAAAATCCACCATTTTTTCAACATGGCAACCGTTTTTATCCACAAATCATTTTGGGCAATTAGTCATTGAATGGTCACAACCATAGACCCAACGAGTTACCTGTTCCTTGGACTGATTGCCGAATTAATCAATAGCGTTTTGTGATAGCCTGTGCAGTAGAATAGTGGCGTCATCTGTTGATTTGTTTTAGCTTGAACTATAAATGGCTTTTTTTGTCTTTTTTATATAGAAATGTTGGCAGGTCTGTTGTGGTCATGTGATGTTCATTTTAATGTTTGAGCCAGACACTAGTGTTTGTCTCTGTGAAACAAGAAAATTGTTAAATGTTGAGATGTATATATATATTGCTGCAGACGGCTCTGTAAGACAGAGTCCAATGTTTATTGAAATGTCCTTTTAGTGGGCATTTTTAATATGTTGTGCATTTTATGTATACGTACTGTCAAGTTGCAAGTCCAAGGAATAAGTGATCTTATTCTGCTGTTTGTTTCCACATGATCAATTATATAAACCTGTTTGTGTTAGCAGGCTTCAAAAGTATAAATAAAAGTTACTATTATTAAAGGAAACATAGGTATAAAATATAGGTATATAAAACATAGGTATAAAATGTCAAACGTTTGTTCCATGTTATATTTCCGTGACGCTTGCCAATAAATGTAAACGTTTTGTAACTAAGACATCTAATTTTTCAACTTGGCATTTCTTTCTACATGTTAGAAGGCAGAAAACAGCTGATGATATGAAATAAAATGAATAATGATATTTACAGAAAATCATTGTGTTTGTGGTTATCTTTGAAAGATTATACTTGATTTCGTTGGAACATGCCCATGGATTTCTGGCAGTAAAGGCCTGTTTACATAAGTTTTTGTCCGATTATGTCGTCTGACATGGTGTCACATGATAACGCACAAACTTATAATGTGTAAGCACCCTATGAGATCGTTACCTTGTCGTGGTGGGGTAGTTTGCGCACCTATGTGACCCTACGAGCTATGCCGGTGGGAGTCTTGTACTGCTGGTAGGGTCAACTAAACCGGATTGGTTAAGGGGTAGAGGTCAGACTAAATTGATCTCCTGGCCCTCCAGGTTGGGGGTTGAGCATAGGGTTAGCAACCGTCTCGTAAAAAAATAGATTTACAGAAACTCGCAAAAGAAACTCAACGGACCAAGGAATCTCGAGGCACAAAGGAGCCGGTATGACCGATACTAGTGAAAGCCATAAGGAAGCTAGTAGCATGAAGACAAACCTACTGGATGCAAAAAACAAACTCCAGATTGGGGCCTGTTAGGTCAGGACAATATTCGATACTGCAAAAACAGCACAAGTCATAAATGAGATGAAATCATACAAGTTACATCCTCAAGAAAGGGATGGAAAGGACACTGATAGAATGGAAACCAGTCAGTGCTAGACTACCGAGAGCCAGGTTCTTTGGCAAACACAGCAAACTTACAATCATCCAATGTTACTCCCCAACCAGTGATGCAGAACTGGAGGAGAAAGAGGCCATCTACAGCTTGCTACAAGTCGAGGAGAGAGTACCTGCACACAACATGTTGATCATCATGAGAATGAACCATGGGCAGTCAGGGATGTGGCAACATGAATGAGAATGGACCATGGGCAGTCAGGGATGTGGCAACATGAATGAGAATGGACCATGGGCAGTCAGGGATATGGCAACATGAATGAGAATGAACCATGGGCAGTCAGGGATGTGGCATCATGAATGAGAATGGACCATGGGCAGTCAGGGATGTGGCAACATGAATGAGAATGGACCATGGGCAGTCAGGGATGTGGCAACATGAATGAGAATGAACCATGGGCAGTCAGGGATGTGGCAACATGAATGAGAATGGACCATGGGCAGTCAGGGATGTGGCAACATGAATGAGAATGGACCATGGGCAGTCAGGGATGTGGCAACATGAATGAGAATGAACCATGGGCAGTCAGGGATGTGGCAACATGAATGAGAATGGACCATGGGCAGTCAGGGATGTGGCAACATGAATGAGAATGGACCATGGGCAGTCAGGGATGTGGCAACATGAATGAGAATGGACCATGGGCAGTCAGGGATGTGGCAACATGAATGAGAATGGACCATGGGCAGTCAGGGATGTGGCAACATGAATGAGAATGGACCATGGGCAGTCAGGGATGTGGCAACATGAATGAGAATGAACCATGGGCAGTCAGGGATGTGGCAACATGAATGAGAATGGACCATGGGCAGTCAGGGATGTGGCAACATGAATGAGAATGGACCATGGGCAGTCAGGGATGTGGCAACATGAATGAGAATGAACCATGGGCAGTCAGGGATGTGGCAACATGAATGAGAATGGACCATGGGCAGTCAGGGATGTGGCAACATGAATGAGAATGGACCATGGGCAGTCAGGGATGTGGCAACATGAATGAGAATGGACCATGGGCAGTCAGGGATGTGGCAACATGAATGAGAATGGACCATGGGCAGTCAGGGATGTGGCAACATGAATGAGAATGGACCATGGGCAGTCAGGGATGTGGCAACATGAATGAGAATGAACCATGGGCAGTCAGGGATGTGGCAACATGAATGAGAATGGACCATGGGCAGTCAGGGATGTGGCAACATGAATGAGAATGAACCATGGGCAGTCAGGGATGTGGCAACATGAATGAGAATGGACCATGGGCAGTCAGGGATGTGGCAACATGAATGAGAATGAACCATGGGCAGTCAGGGATGTGGCAACATGAATGAGAATGGACCATGGGCAGTCAGGGATGTGGCAACATGAATGAGAATGGACCATGGGCAGTCAGGGATGTGGCAACATGAATGAGAATGAACCATGGGCAGTCAGGGATGTGGCAACATGAATGAGAATGGACCATGGGCAGTCAGGGATGTGGCAACATGAATGAGAATGGACCATGGGCAGTCAGGGATGTGGCAACATGAATGAGAATGGACCATGGGCAGTCAGGGATGTGGCAACATGAATGAGAATGCACCATGGGCAGTCAGGGATGTGGCAACATGAATGAGAATGGACCATGGGCAGTCAGGGATGTGGCAACATGAATGAGAATGGACCATGGGCAGTCAGGGATGTGGCAACATGAATGAGAATGTACCATGGGCAGTCAGGGATGTGGCAACATGAATGAGAATGGACCATGGGCAGTCAGGGATGTGGCAACATGAATGAGAATGGACCATGGGCAGTCAGGGATGTGGCAACATGAATGAGAATGGACCATGGGCAGTCAGGGATGTGGCAACATGAATGAGAATGAACCATGGGCAGTCAGGGATGTGGCAACATGAATGAGAATGGACCATGGGCAGTCAGGGATGTGGCAACATGAATGAGAATGAACCATGGGCAGTCAGAGATGTGGCAACATGAATGAGAATGGACCATGGGCAGTCAGGGATGTGGCAACATGAATGAGAATGAATCATGGGCAGTCAGGGATGTGGCAACATGAATGAGAATGGACCATGGGCAGTCAGGGATGTGGCAACATGAATGAGAATGGACCATGGGCAGTCAGGGATGTGGCAACATGAATGAGAATGGACCATGGGCAGTCAGGGATGTGGCAACATGAATGAGAATGGACCATGGGCAGTCAGGGATGTGGCAACATGAATAAGAATGAACCATGGGCAGTCAGGGATGTGGCAACATGAATGAGAATGGACCATGGGCAGTCAGGGATGTGGCAACATGAATGAGAATGAACCATGGGCAGTCAGGGATGTGGCAACATGAATGAGAATGGACCATGGGCAGTCAGGGATGTGGCAACATGAATGAGAATGAACCATGGGCAGTCAGGGATGTGGCAACATGAATGAGAATGGACCATGGGCAGTCAGGGATGTGGCAACATGAATGAGAATGGACCATGGGCAGTCAGGGATGTGGCAACATGAATGAGAATGGAGAGATGCTATGTGACTTTTGTGGCTTGAACAACATGATGATAAGAGGAACCCTGTTCACACAAAGACATCCACAAACTGACCTGGATTTCAACAAATGCATGGGACCAAAACTAAATCGACCACATTATGATCAACAGCAAGTGGCGGAGATCATTATTGGATGTCTGTGTTAGAAGAGGCGCCGATGTTGGCAGTGATCACCATCTACTCCAGGCAACAGTCAAGCTGAAGCTCAGAAGAACAGGCTTCTGTAAGCAGACAGTCCAAGAACAATCTAATGTACACCTGCTGAAAAATACAACACAAGCTAGAGCCTTCACGGTTAAGCTACATAACAGACTTGAAGCATTAGAAGAAGAAACAGACACTTCTGATAAAGTACAAGAGAAGTGGGAAATCATCAAGAAAGTATACTATCAAACCAGCAAAGAGACGCTGGGCACTAAAACTCTGCAACATAAAGAGTGGATCAGTGCTGTAACATGGGAGTGCATACAAGAGAGTAAACGACTGAAAACAGTAATCGGCCAAACCAAATCTGAAAGATTGCAAATAAAATACAGTGAGTTGAATAAACTTGTTAAGAACTACAAGTTCTACACGAACTTCTCCTGTAGAACTCACTGTGAAATCCGGTGTGCGACAAGGATGTGTCATATCATCGTTTCTATTCACCCCAGCCATCGACTGGACAACAAAAAACATGATCAACCAACAGCGGACGGGCATCAGATGGAACCTTCGCTCTTCACTCGAAGATCTAATATATACAGATGACCTCGCTCTGCCTTCTCACACTCGAGACCAGGTACAGAGGAAAATGAGAAACAAGCCAGTTCCATTGGTCTCTCAGTCAATACTAAAGACAAAAGTATTAACAAACAGACACCTGATACAGCAACATATCGTGATCAACAATTATCGACTCAAGTACGTCAACAAGTTCACTTACTTATCATCAGTCTCCAAGGAGGTGCAGAAGAAGACATCAAAGCACGATTGGGAAAAGCCAGGTCAGCATTTGCAAATCTACAGCTGCTATGGAGATCCTCAGTATACTCCCAAAAGAGAACTCAGAATCTACCAGAGCAATGTCCTCTCTGTGCTCCACTACGGCTCAGAGTGCTGGCGCATGACTCAACAAGACACCAATAGACTTTCCAGCTTCCACAACACCTGCTTAAGGAAGATACTGAAAGTGTACTGGCCTGAGACCATCTCCAACACCAGACTCCACCAAGCAACAAAACAACAACACATCTGCATCATCCTGAAAAAGAGAAGGTGGACATGGCTAGGACATGTCTACAGGATGAGCAACGACCTGCCAGCAAAAACAGCGCTAACCTGGACGACATTTGTCAAGTGAATGAATCAGCCAAAAACAAGTGACAAGAAAACTGGTTACTTTTATTCCTAAACACCGAAATATCACCATAATCAGCTGGACATCGAAAACAAAAGTTAACTTAGTAAAATTAAATAAAAACAATATTAAATCAAAATAAAAACATTACCAAACCTTATTCATAAAGCATGTATGCAGGAGTTACAAATTGACAAGGAAACCTGTGGCTTGGACCCCCGATTCTATATAGACAATGCTGCACTTGCATTGCAACAAAATTTAAATCGATGTTCAAACAGTACATGGCGAAATTGCATACTACAGTACCAAGTAAAATGCTTGATCCTGGTCAAATCACAGTCAATCAGTGACGTAAATGAAAACTATTGTAGCAGTGAGCAACATTGGTTCTCCGTGTATTAGACTAGATGATAACATTCTTTGAGCATTGGCTAGCAATGACGAAGCAAAGTACTTGTACATCAACAACGAAATTATTAATATAACTACATGGTTGTAAATACCTAGACAAGACTTAAATGTTGCATTATATGCTTCGTATCTGACATCTGCAAAGTTCATATCATAACAGATGTTTGCGTAGACTATTGATTGATACATTCATGTATGTGTCACAGACACTGTAGATTTAATAAATAAACTCTGCTACATAAATGGCTAAAGCTAATAAATAACTATATCAATAGCACAACAAGAAAAGCCTGTCTTAAGTAGATCTACAGAACTGGCAGACACAGGCCACAGCAATGGCTTTTTGGCTGCATATTGTGGAATGTGATAAGGCAGCCATGGTATTGTATTGGTCATCCTAATCACGTGTCCAAGTGTCCAGTATGACTACCTAGAGTTGTACGCTTACATGTTCCCTCAGCTTGCCAACTGTCATGACCTCAAAGCTGTGCCTGCAATGCAAGGGAAGTTTCAATTGCTAGCTCTAGTATCCACTACGACATGCTTTGTGCAAATGTGTTACTTAAGTTGTGAATTCCTCAGACAAACTATTACCAGGTAATAATTTTTTATCAGGTCTGGTAAAAATTCGACGAAAAAATGGCAAAGTGGTCTGGCTGTATATGCTATGCACACTTTCCCATGATACCCGATCTTACAATCAAAGTCAATTCATTCAATGATTTTAACAAACGTATGCACACTTTTATTAAACCAGCACACACCACAAATTTGAATATCATCGAACCTGATTCGAAATGGACTAAATCAATTGAAGACGTTAATTGTCCAATCGTCCCTATCCCTGTGTACAGCTACGGCCAGTGTCCAATCGTCCCTATCCCTGTGTACAGCTACGGCCAGTGTCCAATCGTCCCTATCCCTGTGTACAGCTACGGCCAGTGTCCAATCGTCCCTATCCCTGTGTACAGCTACGGCCAGTGTCTTTTTACACTTACAACTTTATTGCAGATTTCGTTTGTGTACTGCGAGCAACTGGCACCTCCGTGCAGATCCCCGGTGAGAGCCTGGAAGCAGGGGAGAGGTGAGGGAAACAGAGGTATCTACTGACAGTCATGGTTTTGGGCCTATACACCTCTAAGAGTTACAAAAACATAACCATTTGCAACTACAATTAAGAATATCACATCAGTGGTTTACTAGGAAAACATTGTTGGACACACATCTTAATTTCATAGAGGATGTGCCATACTGTTAGATAACCCTACATCATGAGTGCTTGTAGTCTGGCAATATTCGCTCACCAAATGAAAATCTATTTTTAAACACCTAGTCCTATACTTGCTAATAGGATATGGCCATGATATTTTGGCGTTTGTTGAAAATCTATTTTTAAACACCTAGTCCTATACTTGCTAATAGGATATGGCCATGATATTTTGGCGTTTGTTGAAAATCTATTTTTAAACACCTAGTCCTATACTTGCCTATAGGATATGGCCATGATAGTTTGGCCTTTGTTTACTAAACTTATCCCATTTAGATTTTGCAGTTCACTTGATTGAGAGTGCTTCCGATTTAGAACAAATTCTGAGAAAACCACTAGCGTGATATTCTTATTTGGTTGGTTTTGGTTAACTCTTTTAGGTGCATAGGTTCCAAAACCCTCACTTATGTTTCGCTTTAAAAACAAAATTGACAAATATCTCAGAAGGGTGGGCTACACACAGATGTATAATTGCTGGACTCTCGATAGCCCAATTGTTTCCCTGTCCACTTGTCATCTGGGGTGTTTGCTGTAGTTTGCAATCTGGTCGTGTTCAAGAGAAATAATAAAGTCAAGTTGGTGTTAGAATGAACTGACATGTTGAGCGGACCTGAGGGCTGGATACATTATATAATATCCATTACATAATATTCTTTATGTTTTAAGTGCAGTCCATAGAGAAACATGACAGAGCCTCACCTTTCCTTCCTTGATAGTCTCGAAGCAAGCAGTCTCGATCTTCCTGGCGTAGCTTTCAAGATTCATGTGGCGTAACATCATCACTCCACTGAGTAGCAGCGCCGTGGGATTCGCCTTGTCTTCACCCGCTATGTCTGGTGCTGACCCGTGCACCTGCAGAAGCAATCTCCCATTCAACTTTTTATTATTAAAAATCACACGTAAACCCTCAGGAACAAACGCTCAGACACGCAACAAACCAGCACCGTTAAGCATGATACCATGAACAGGGACGTGTAAAGTCATCAGAACGAGGGGCCAGTCATCAGAGCAAGGGACCAGTCATCAGAGCGAGGGACCAGTCATCAGAGCAAGGGACCAGTCATCAGAGCGAGGGACCAGTCATCAGAGCAAGGGACCAGTCATCAGAGCGAGGGACCAGTCATCAGAGCAAGGGACCAGACATCAGAGTGAGGGACCAGTCATCAGAGCGAGGGACCAGTCATCAGAGCGAGGGACCAGTCATCAGAGCGAGGGACCAGTCATCAGAGCGAGGGACCAGTCATCAGAAAGAGGGACCAATCATCAGAGCGAGGGACCAGACATCAGAACGAGGGACCAGTCATCAGAACGAGGGACCAGTCATCAGAGCGAGGGATCACCGACGATTTAAGGTGAAAATACAATTTCGAAAAAATAGTTATATATATAAAAAGTTTTTTGCGGAACCCAAACCCAAACACAGTCACTCATTTACAGCAATTTGACTCACTGCCTCCAAACGACTACAGACTGAAGTCACTGACTTGATTCAACTGAAATCACTCATTTACAATGATTTGATTCTCTGCCTCCAAATGACTAAAAACCGAGTTGATTCAACTGAAATCACTCATTTACAATGATTTGACTCCTTGCCTCCAAATGACTCATTTAAAGTCACTGTCTCCAAAAATGTTTAATGTCCTGACCTGAGTCAGCCTCCAGGACTAATTACCTGCCTGGTTATTTGACATGCACAAGCTGCCTATGGATATTCAAATTAAATATAACAGTTAGCTTAAAATAAACAACAATTTGTCTCAACTTATATCCCTGCAACCAGATGTTTCAACTCCAACTCAAAAGTTATATGACATCTCACCCACTACCTGACTCAACTTGACTCAAGTACCAACAGTCAGATTACTCAAACAAGTCACAATTCTAAGAATTGCATTCTAACATTGCTTTCTCTTATCCCTGAGTGTTCGTGTCAACTTTCACTTTACACTTTCACTTTTCTTTATCAAAAACAAACACAGAGTATCCTGATCGACACTGATAGTGTTCTGAACTTACCGATTCAAATAAAGCTCCAGTTTCTCCGATGTTGCCACTAGGTGTCAAGCCAAGTCCACCGATCAATCCCGCACAGAGATCGCTGTAAGACATGCAGTGGTACAAAGTATATCTATTTTAACATCTTCACTGCCCAAATGTGTGTTAACAACCACAATTTTGTTGATATAATTTGACTATTATCTGTTTATGAATATGAACCTAGTCGTTAAGTACTTTCACGAACAGGTGTCAATCGTCAAACTATATTAAACAAATTGTAGCTCATTAAAACACATGATATAGTTCATACAAATAATATGATTTTACGATACGATATAAAAATGATTTTGTACCATTAATAGAAGATGGCTAACCACTTCACAGAAAAAAATCTCGCTGGATATACTTTGTGGCAACATCAGAATGTTTCACTGGTTAACTGTTGTTTATTAATGTCAGACCAAAGTCAGAATTCGATTCAACATTCATGGTCAACCATAACCCAACATCAGAATCTGACGCTGATATAACCGTCCAACCAAATTTACCCATCGAGTAGTGTTACAATGAGACTTTTCCACAAAGATATCAAACTGATGAGAGCCAGTACTTACCTAAGAATGTCGCCGTACAAGTTTGGCATGACAAGTACGTCAAATTGGTTTGGATCTTGTACCATCTGAAACGACCACAAGACACAGTGTAATTTTATATCAAATGGTACATTTGTGATTTGTAGTGCCCTCTATAATTGTCTGAGATGGTCACGGAGCAGCATAGTTAAGTGGACAGTGCCATAGGCTGCTTCCGATTATTTGTGTTACTCCGCCAGTCGTTGAGGATTATTACAAGCGACGCAGATCGCAAATGTACTATTTTATATTTATTTCACATGCCTAATTGATTTTAACAAATTTTAACAAACGAGGAAAGCTATTTAAAAAAACTCAATTTAAAATGTTCATCTGCCATTTTGTACACGATGAACACGTCAATATGTAAACAAATGGTCCCAGCATAATCGTGTACGATTACGAAATAATAACTGGCTTAGAGCATATTGCCTTCGTGTGTAATAAAAGTCAATAAACCATTCTTGGTTAGGTTTTATTCTGCGTGTCTTTGTTACAAATTTATTGGTTTGGGTGAAATGAACCTGTTCCTGATTCTGGCCCAGACACAACTACGAACATGGAACAGCTGTAAACGTCTGTCTCAAAACCATCCCGACACCGCAAATAACATAATGTTTTACAAAAACACAGCAAGAGTCGACAAGAGCTTACTTTCAGACAGACAGTATCCAGGTACATCTCATCAAACTTTACATCACGGTTTTGTTCAGCGGCCTCTCGGCAGCATCTCAGGAACAATCCATCCGACATCCGCCTAAACCACAATGGAACCATTGTTGTCTATATCTGTAAATTCATTTCTGACCAGTAATACCCAACCATTTTAAAATAAAGAATTTTTTCTCAAAAAGGTAATTATATTATTACACCTTAAATACCGTAATTTGAATGTTCTGGAGTGAATATCGTGTCAAATTGTTTAAATTATATGCAGAGTAACATAGTTTTACGGGTGTTAATGATATGTCCACCACGTGAATGCCAGAAATCGTCCACAGTTGTTCCTGAATGTATCAAACGGCGAGGTCGCTATTCATAAACAGATAACGATCAAATTATATTTTAAATATTGTGATTAATTAAAACACATTTGGGGTCCACATGTTACAATAGATATAGTTTATACTATATAAAATGAGTTTATGAAAAAATTATCAGACTTTAACCGAAATGAATTGTACAAATCTTCCAGTATACTCACATAATGTTGGCCTTATGTACGGCTGTGATCCGACGGCGACCATTAGCCTTGGCGTACTCGAAGGCGTACTTCGCTACTCTGCGAGATGCCTTCTCTGTGATCAGTTTGATACTCTGCACCACCCCGTCCACTATCTGTTTAAACAGCATTGACCATTCACTGACTGGTCAAACCACTTCAACTCATAATATTCAACACAGTTGAATATTGGCCAGAAGGGATGTGGTCATGAAATTTTTTTGTGATATCGTGATAAAATCTTTTGAAAGGAGATTCTGAGTAGAAAAACCTGTCAACATAAGCAAAGGCTGGTTTAAATGAATGATGTTTGTCCGATTTGTTGACGGTTACCTTCACAAGAACAATTAGCAAGGCCAATTTGCTACTATGATTGTGTCGATGGAACGTGAAATTTCAAGTGTAGTTAGTTATCCACATGAATATTCAGTGAAGTGATTATACATACGATATGTTCAATGCCACTGTATTCTCCCTCTGTGTTCTCTCGGATTGTCACAATGTCTACGCCATCGTACAGGGTCTTGTAGCCTTCGATTGACTTGGCTGGTCGCACGTTGGCATACAGGTTAAACTCCCTGCAAAAATGTTGTCATATAATAATGATATAATAATAATGTTCAATTCTTAATATTTTCGAAAATGCATGATTTGAAATGAAATATTTATTGAAATATTTATGCCAGTTTGACAGATGTTTTACAGCAATTAACCGACTAATTAACAGACTAATTAACAGACTAATTAACAGACCAATTAACAGATCAACAGGTTTTCATATTTGAAGGTGTAATTTATGTTTTCGTCGGATGATTTATCAGTATGTAGACATTAAACTCCCTGTTTCATACAGTTTCTGATCAGAAATAGACTACAGCAATAAAGATTCAAACATGGTGCATAACATTGTTAATTTAGATGTACGTTAAGAAAAAAATCTGAGAATTGGAGCATTTTAATCATACAAACCCTCAACTAGCAACATATCAATTAACCAATGAAAACTTTTGTGCATTCTCTTTAAAGGGAAACAAGTCATATTTTGGGCCTATGCAAATATGAGTATGAGTAACTCAGGGTTCAATCTAGGAAGCATCTTTGTGTCATTGACGCAATATTTGTAAAAAAGGCACAACCAAATTGTTTGAGTGTGCGTAAATGTGGCATTTGGCGCACAAAAAATTAGTTGACCCGCCCTAACAAAATGTAATTCTACATTAATTGATGGGAATATCCCTCCACTTGTTCGACTAGTTTGGAGCTATTCTGTAATTTTGTGCAGAACAGCCAAGACTCCAAAGCAAACGAAACATCGTTATTCCAGCTGATGGATCAGCCATACTGTTAGATAACCCTACATCACGATAACCCACCATCCATGTAACATACATTACAAAACCACCATCCATGTAACATACATTACAAACCCACCATCCATGTAACATACATCACAAACCCACCATCCATGTAACATACATTACAAAACCACCATCCATGTAACATACATTACAAACTCACCATCCATGTAACATACATTACAATCCCACCATCCATGTAACATACATTACAAACCCACCATCCATGTAACATACATTACAAACCCACCATCCATGTAACATTACAAACCCACCATCCATGTAACATTACAAACCCACCATCCATATAACATTTGTCAGCTGGAGCTAAACACAACAGCTTACTTTCTCAGTGCCAAATTTAGAGATTTGTGTCCCTTCCCGATGGGAGTGGCCAGTGGTCCCTTCAGTCCAACGCCGTGTTTGTTCACAGAGTCGATGGCCTTCTGGGGGATGTGGAAGGCTCCGTCTGGTCCCTTGACTGGGGTCACATCAACGGGATCCCACGCTATTGGCACCTGCAGTGACATTGGGTATTACCCATATGTATGACACTGTATGAAATATAGTCATATCTCACCAGTATTAAACAATTAGGGCCCACTAAACATTGACATTTGATATCTAAATAAACAGGTTTCAATGATAGGAGGGTAGCAGCTGTTTTGTTTAATGTCGCACACTGATGTTTTTCCCCAAAATTTCTCCGATCACATTTCATAGAGCGGCTGAAGTGAAGCACAAAGAGTGAGCTTTGTGCTATGATGGCTGAAGTCCCACCTAGCAAATACAAAGGGTCTGAAGTTGCACAAAGTTTTTGTACAGAGATGGGGTCTGAGATTAAATGACATTGGCTTTGTGTAAGTGTATGCATGGATGTTTTCAGATAACGTCTTAATTAAAGTTTATTTTAATGGATACCGACAGAACAAGCACATAACTAAAACAACATTTATGGTGAATGACATGTTGAGTTGCTGTACAGCTAATGACAGAGCAACTTACGTTTGCAGCGGCAAAGATCTGCTGAACAGCTGCGGAGATCTCTGGCCCAATTCCATCTCCAGGGATGAGAGTTACAGTCCGCACCTGAAGACACCCATAATACCCATTGGTCGATTGAGTTGTCACCACAGATATCTCTTTTTGCAACTGTTGGTCTGATCATTATCGCCTACCAGACTTGATAATGTGTAAATTTGGAAATGCTACATAATATATACCTCATACCCCCAGCTTCAGAATACTGATGTTTAGTACTGTTTCCAGTGAAGTATTTAGGGGGGCATTGTGCCATGCCCCCCTTAGCTTTTTTCATATTTAACCTGTTGCGCCATACGCCATGGATTGTTCCTCCAAAATAATAAAGTTGGCATTATATGTCACCATGGAGTCTGATTGAAGTATTGAGATAACCCTAATATTCAATGATAAATTTAAACTGAATTAAATTAATTGAATTAATAGCAACGTAAAACAGAGTATTTAGTTGCATTTGTTTGCACAATTTATTAACTGTGCTTGCTGATAGGTTTGCAGGATGCAGCTATGGCTATGTACACCATATGTTCACCAGGATTGGGCTTAATTACAATGGTCAATTACACAGCATCATAAATACTAAATTACAACTACAACACTTCAAACAATTAATTACAATTACGTTGCTTAAAAAAGCAATTACAATGCTAAATAAACGATCAAATTGCAGTAGTTCATAGGTTGAGTACAACTACATCTTTAATACAAAGTAGTTTGTGACTCGGTTTGTCTGTTTCCTCACATCTCTATCAGTTTTGCGTGTATGGGGCTGAAATTTTGTGTGGTGCCCAGTTTGTACATTAAAATATATCTGAAATCCCCCAGGGAAACCAATGTGGACGTTTGACGTAACTCAGAACAATAGTCACATCCAATTGTTAGCAACACTGCATGTGTTTCAACCATTGTTACGTGATCTACGTCAAACATCTAATAATAATAATTAACTTCTATGGCGCCTATATCCTCAGGAACCTGAGCTCAGAGGCGCAATAAACAGAATCATTAAGCATAATCATGAACAGGGACGCCCAAAAGTCAGTATCAGAACGAGGGACAACTGAACATTTATGGTGGAAATGCAATTTGGAATAGATGTGTTGAGTTTTTTTTTCCGGAAAATAGCAATAGTTTCAGATGTTTTCAAAGTGATAAGGAGTTCATTCCAGACCCTAGGCGCAGCGACAGAGAAAGCACGTTTACCCAAGTTAAGTTTTGTTTTAGGTACAATAAGTTGTTGTGAAATTGATGAGCTGCTTAGGGATATTTGAAAGATGCAGGAGACTAGCAAACTATGGTGGTTGTTGTGTAGATAGAGCATGATGTGTAAGAGTGGCCAGCTTAAAATTAATTCAATAAGAAACTGGAAGCCAGTGCAACTGTTTAAGTAGTGGTAGTGACGGTGAAAACCGAGGTACCCTGAGAATAGTTGTATGTGATTTTTGTGGCACGAAGATGATGTGACAGGACAGTGCAAGGAGTCATCAGCTCTTGTATTTCCCCCCATGCAACTGAGCTTGTTGTTTTATAAAAGATGATTGTACATGCACCATTATAGCTTATTTTTAGACAGGGTTCTAGGTGAATTCATGCATTCCTAATTGCTGCCAGCACTGAGTTCAATCATAACAATCTGTCAATTACAATGGTCAACACTACAATTACATTTACACTATAATTAATTTTAAAATATGTGATTACAATTAACCCCAACCCTGGTTCACACCAGTGTCCCAGTAGTCAGGTTATTGCTAGGTTCCTTCGACTTAGGATCAGTTGTTCTTGTATATACCTCAGAAGAGTATTCTCTCCTTCCTAATTGACCCAGCGTCCTAACCTGCAATGAGAGATGACACACCTTTATAATGGTAAGTATAAAAATAACACCAATTCATAATGATACCTATGGATAACAGTTCTTATATCTGATGATCATAGTGTTAATAATAACAGAGTGTAGAGTATAACAGGCTTTACTTCGCTCAGTCCAATACGATTTCTGTTATGGCGCAACTGAAGCGCCGCCTAGGTTTTTAATGGTCCTTTGCGTATTGCCCGTTATGCAATAGGGCCAATTATAGTTGCTAGCTCAGCATAAACTCATGACCCACGGATTCGGACAAAGTTAAAAAATGACACCAGGTTACCATGGAATTGGGTGATACATAACATTAGGATAATCAACTATATACTAAGTGTCACTGAAAACGTCCAAAACAGTAATATTTATTATCTGTACAGCTTGCTGTTTGATTTAACGTGTGGAATTTTATTTACTTAACCATACATGCTAGATCAACGGGTATTTTATAAAGAAATAAAGGGTGTCCATAAAAAATACAATTGTTGTTATGAAATATATAGTTACATTTTCCCAACTATTTGAATTTACAATAACTATAATTAATAAAAACCCATGTACAACTGTGAATAAAGTGTGCATTTACAGTCTTACTTTTGCACATCACATACCATAAAAAAGAAATAAGAATGTTTGTACCCATAAATAATGTACAGCAGGTATGTGGCCATTAATGTTTTTATACAAAACACATTTCAGTACAAAACAGAACATCATTCAGTTATATACATATATATATATATATATATATATATATATATATATACATATACATATATATATATATATATATTGTATGTTGTAGAACTAGAACTTATTTTTTTTAAACATTTAACAAATTAACATCAACACAAACCTCACTATAAGTTGACTACTGTTGCACGTAATTATTTCTAATTTAAAATATACATACTTTACATACATACTACCTTTCTCGGTCACAGGAAACCAAAAAAACTACATCTTGCCACATTTTTTCCATGCATTGTTGCAAATTATTGCTGAGCAATTCTGTTCAGATCCCTTCCATGGTCTCATGTTTGCCAACACCTCACTAAAAACCTAGGCTAGGGCAGTGTTGCATAGACTTAACCACAGGATTGAGTGAAGTAAAGCCTCTACGCTCTTTGGTAATAATGTCAGTGATGTTTCTGAATTACGTAAGTTAAAAACATCACAATGTTAATGACATAACTCAGAATAAACTGTCCGTTTATTGCAGATTATCTCGTAATATCAAAACTGCTATTAGTGGATCGGTATAGTAGCACAATCTTATAGGTTTTATTATTTATATCGGTCTAGCATGTTCTGTGGTAGTTCTAATGAACGCTACATCTTCGGATCTACAAGAGTAAGACTACATCAATTCTACGTCTGGCAACGACAAGGTCAGATTGACCGTAACAACCTGAATGAGAGACAACCGCATTGCATCGCCGGTAAAAGACGCTGTAATAGCGACAGATATTTGTCGCATGAATGGTGATGTGTTCAGCTTATGTGTCAATAGTGTAGACAGAAAATTTTTTGTAATTCACTTCAGCAATAACACGAGAATTGACAGATATAAAACTCACCAGCGACCTACACAATCTGCTCGCCATCGTTGATTGAAAGCAGCGGCTGTTAGCAGACGGGGGAATACCAAAACGTCACTTCCGGGGAATCCCCGCTGCCTTGGCGCAAATAAAAATCGCACTGGGTATTCGCAGAGCCGCTCTGCGAATTACAGCAAAAGTTATCCTTATTCGCATAGCGGGAATCAACCAATCGCCGTGCACTATTTTCTTGCGCAATCAATCCTCCCATAATTCGCAGGATAACTTTTCCCGTAATTCGCAGAGCCGCTTGGCGAATTAGAATAACTGTTGCCGTAATCCCAGAGCTGCTCTTATGAGCTCTTAAGCACGACTTCGTTCTTAAAAAATTATTTCGCTCTTTAGCTATGGTTGAAGCTGAAAATTGCGTTTCACTAAGAATGAATAATAAAAACGCTCATAGAAAAGCTCTTAAAAATGCTCCTAGGCTAGGGCTAGGCCTAGCTAGGCTAGGGCCTAGGCTTGAGTTGAGCCTGAGGTTAGACCTCTCATAAGCAAAACATATCCATCATAAAGACATAAACAGTCAAATGTACCTACGTATTATCTTGACTCCACTTTTACGTATATATTAAGTTTTTCACAGTCAAATAAGTTTTCAAAATGTGAGCGATGGATAGCTCGTAAATTATGGCTTTTGTCTACATTTTACAGAATTGACGTTGACAAGTCCTGTGTGCGCGCTGTTTTAAGGCATCGCAAAGTTCAAGGTCAAGGTTGTTCGCGAAACGTTTACCATTCAATTTTGAGCATATTTTTAGCAGTGTCTAACCAAAATATGTACACCCTAACCTTCATATTGGTATACTCGATGACACAACTGCGGTTAAGGTTGTTGGCGCTCTCTGCGAGCTTTGTTATTGAAAAATGTAAAAAAACACTTTGTCCAAAGGTCACGTCGCCGGTGTGTCACAGAAATAGTGTTCTCTGTGACACGGCGTCTTCTTTTAAAATTTTATTTTTTCTCTTCACACAGTGATCAACTCAGTCAAATGTAGTTGAAAAGTGCTCGATGGATCGTATTATCAGCCTTCGTTGGACAACTTTTCTATTTATTTTGCCCAATTGTGCACACTGTGGAGCTTATGATGGAAATTTCGATCATTAGCTTAATTATTATTAGTTATGATGGATTTTATGAGCATCTTAGTGAAACGTATTTTGAAAACGCTTTTAAGAATCTATGATGGATTCTGTGTTGTGATGGATTTTCCTTATGAGCTCTTTTTCTTAATGAAACGGTCCCCTGATCGAAGGATTCTTGTGACTCGTCATTGATCAGATCTTCATCGTCATCTATAAATAGTTTAAGAATTCCAGTTACAATGTTTATAGATGCTTCAAAATTATTTAGAATTGCTCGTTTGGACCAGAATTGGCCCAGGAGTTTTTTTAAAGTATTTATGGACTATTTCAGGGAGGGAATTCCAAGGCTCAGATTCAGTCACTCTGTCTCTGAGACTGAGTCTGAGAGGAAAAGCATTGTTTCTTATATTTGTATTTGATCTTTGAGTAAATAATTCTAGCGTATGCCCTCTATTCCCTGTCCTGTAAGATGCATCATCCCATTTAAGTTTTAAAAGTTTAATTAGGTGAAGATTCAGTGTCGTAAAATTATGCATAATTTAAAAAAAAAACCTCAATCATATCACCTTGTAAACGTCTGTGCTAATGAGGGTAGTTTCAGTGGTTTTAGTTGTTCTCTATAAGTTAGGTTTCTCATACCTATTAATTCTTTGGTTGCTCTTTTTTGGACGTTTTCTATTGCAATAATGTGGTTTTTAAGGGTACCATACTGCTATAGCGTAGTCAAGATGAGTTCTTACCATTGTTTTATAATTATAATGGCAAGAACGCATCTTTAGTTGTCTGTCTAGAAATTGGAAAGTTCTGCGAATTATGTTTGTCATCTTTGTTGCTTTGTTTGTAACTTGATTAATGTGGTCATCAAAGGACAGCTTTGTGTCTCCAACATAATTTTTACCAATAGTCATATGTTTGCATTTGTTAGGATGACATTTTAATAATCATTTATCACTCCACTGCTCTAAGGTATTTAGGTCGTGTTGTAAAATGCGCTGGTCGTTTTTATCTGTAATAGTTCTAAATATCTTGATGTTGTCTGCAAATAATAATGTATCAGACTTGGTTAGTTTTGTTTTCTATCTGTGAGAAATGTTTCAATCCATTTTATTATTTCCTTCCTGTAAATGTTGAAGCTATCTAATTTATGTATTAGCCTCTTATATGGTAGAGTGCGAAAAGCTTTTTGGAACTCCATATAAACGACATCTGCAAATTTCAATATTGAGTCCCAATTAAATTAAGGTCCAATTATCTAAAACTTTTATAAGTTGGAGGACTGTTGAACGTCTTGACATAAACCACATTGTTTTGGGCTACATAGACCATATATTCAATAATATGGCTTCTAATGATCCTTTCCATGCATGTATATAGAATACTTGTAATGCTTACTGGGCGATAGTTGCTTGCTAATGCCTTAATTATTTCCTTTTTTATAAACTGATGAAATTGTCCCTTCTTTCCAATTGTTCGGAATGCTAGCTGTTTTGATCGACGTTTCAAATAGTGTACGTATAGTGGGTGTCAGATTGATTTCGAAAATTCTACCAGTAGTCTGGCTCCTATCTCATCTTGACCAGGGGATTTGCTTATATACGTAGGTTTTTTAATGCCAATAATATTTTACTTTCAGTTATTGGTAACTCTTCCATCATTGTTTTAGTCTTCACTATTTTCCCCGGTTCTTCGGTTATAAATATGCTAGCGGAGTAGGTTGCAAAAATATATGCCTTTTCCTCATCATCTGTTGTTGTTTGGGATTTGGGATTTATTGGATCTACGTTTAATTTTTACACGATGTGGTTGTACCACAAGTGGCTTCCACCATCATCGCATTCAAAAGCACAAAAAGTGACTATTAAATAAATGAGAAAGTGCTAATTCTCCCAGAGAAAATTAATTAATGCATGACTGGAACAAATGATCTACTGATTACGTTAATGCTAGCTGTGTGGGTATATTTAAAAATGAAAAATTACTGATATTTTAGGACGGGCTACACATAATTTATAAGTTTTAAATGATAATTATTCGATTGTCATCATTCATAATTATCATAGTAATTAATAGGCCGCGGACTCTTGATAAACCAATGGCTTCCTTGCCCATGCATTTGTTATTTGGAGCATATTGGTTAAACCGCAGCGGATCCAGGGGGTCTCAGAGGTCTCAAGGCCCCCAGGCCATGGAGGGGGAAATAGTACGGTAAAGGACAACGTATCGGAACTATAGTGTCAATTAATGTAGAGACTGAAATATTTTAGTAGCCGGCTAATAATTATTTTATTAACCGGGTTAGGGTTAAACCCTCCTGTAAGTAGAACGACAAGTATCGTCCCCCCACCCCCGGTTCACAAATAGAACGACATATGACTACGACTGACTGAGACCCCCTTGCCAACCAACCAAGATCCGCCCCTGAACCAAAATAGTAATAAATAGCACCTGTAAGTAAATTGTCGTGGCGTTGGTGGGAGGTGAACGAAACAGCATAAATACATCGCTGTTGTTGCGGAGGGAGGTGACCATTGGCGCTCACTAGAAGCTAGAAGTGTCATTCCGATGCGCTGTTTTCCAGTGTGACGTGTTGAACTTGGATCAATATGTGTCGTTGTTTAGACGCGCAGGCAAGTACCTGGAACTATGAACTCCCTGTTAGAGACACACCACGTTTAAATGTAGTAACACAGACAAAACAAACGCAAACAATCAACTAACTTCGTAAATTTATTGGCCCCGGCCAGTGAGTGAGTAGCGTAGCCTAGCCTAGGTCAACTAACGTTACTGCTGTTGGAAAGAATTCATGATGCATTTAGCATGCGCCTGTTGTTTACATAGTTGCTCGTGGTCGGCATAAAAAATATGTTAATAAATTTACAAACACGTTCACCTGCGTTTCACTAACAGTTTAACAAGATTACGAATAAAAACTACAACAAGCAATAAATGGCGTGCATGAATCATGCCATGATCGTAAAAAAACCATTGGCATTGACATATTAATTGATTGTTCGATTTTTAGGCCATTATTGATCATATGCCCCTCCCCCCCACACACACACACATACACCCTGTAAATTGTAGGCCACCAGGCAATTTGTCCCAATCATGTGTCAGTGTCTGTAGGAATGAGTATTTCTTATATCCACTATATAATAACAATACACTGCACTTGTAATATGACTATATAATTATGTATTGTTAAAGCATTGGCATACTATACATTTTAACATAAATGATAAACATTAACCCATTGTGGGGTGCTGTGGTAGAGCGTTGGGCTTTCAGTCGAAGAGACCAAGATTCAAAACCACCTGCCATTTCGAAACTTGGTAAAAAAAATTTCACCCCATTTTGCCTGTTCTTTTGGAAGAGATACTAAAGCTGTTGGTCCCTTCTATCTGGTGTCTATGCCAGGGGAAGTAAAAGATCCCATGCAGGGAAATGGAAAATACCTATTGTTGACTCTGTGCACCTAATAGAGCTGGTGATCTTGATCTCTAAACTCACTACTACCTCCCAGTGTAGCTGTGATCAGCTGTAGAGGGAGTACCTCATCAAGCATCAAGCAAGAACCTTATTCACAATTGGCTAAATCAAATTTCTGCTGAAGGAGGGGGTTTTATTTATTGTGAAATCATTTCATTTGAAGTTTTAACAATCGTATTTCAGGTATCATGTTGCTGCGGCCCGAGTCCCAGCGCCCTCTGCTGTTCATGCCTGCCCAACATCAAGGAATCAATGAGCACTCGCATCATGTATACAGTGCTGCTCCTCATGGTGACGGTCATTGCATGTCTCATGCAAGTCTCACAAGTGCAAGACTTTCTCGCAGAGAGCGTAGGTGTCAACCACCAGTTGGTCTACACTAGTGTCTTTTTCAGAATCAGTTTATTATTGACAACTTTTCAGTTGGATTGTACATACAGTCACTGTTTCAATATGTTGTTTATTGTCACTATTGAATTGTTTAGTACACTGTACAATTCCGGCATTCACGTCTAGTTACCCGGCGGGCAAGAGTAGTGCGCGTGATCGTAGCTACAGTCTTTTGTACAAGTCACATCTTGACACATCCCTTTTGTTCTAAAAGAACTTAATGTCATTTTAAATTATGAGTATTCTACTTCTTAATCTATTTACAGCAAACAATTATAAGTAGTATGCAGTGCATGAACATGTAAAAACACATGCCCACAATTAGTCTTCATTGTAATATTGTCTATATACAACTATCAATAATTATGAATTAATTGTCGAATGTTCTCAAACAACTGAACGATTAATAATAATAATTATGAACTATAACGTCATATATTCTAAATAATCAGGTAAACTGGCCTATTAAATCGAAATTATTGTTAAATGTTCTATCATTCTTGCACAGTCCAATTTTCGATCAATGTTTTCACAGTACAATCACTTTTGTACATAGTCCGCCAGATGCGCAGGTCTTTTCTTCTGTCTGGTTGATCGTCTGATGATCAGCGGTTCACGGCTAATCACTCTCTCGTTCAGGGTGATGCTATTTTTCGCGACAGGAACAGCTGCATAGTGTTGCAGGTCATGTGACAGAACTGGCACAGGTGGTACTGTCTCGCGTGTTCTTCTTAGATGCACCCCATTTCGCCTGTATGTGCCCTCAGGTGTATCTACCTCATACGAACGCTCACCCAGTCGTCTTTGCACAACAGCCTTTTCCCATTCCTTTTGTCTGTGATGAAATGGCTTCATTCTGACCACATCCCCTTCTTCTAGGACGAGCAGATCTTTGGCAGTCTTGCTGTAGTGTTTGGCCTGTTTACATTGCAAATCCTTGAGGCGGATTCTGTCTCGGTTCAGATACTCTTCCCCTCGTGGTGCTAGAAGCTTGCTGGACATCGGCAATAATGTCCGGGTTCTCCTGTTCAGTAAACGTTGTGCCGGGCTGCTTCCCAGACCTTGTGTTGGTGTGTTCCTGATCTCTAACAGAGCAAGATAGGGGTCTGTCTGCGATTTCTTGCATTTGCGGAACATCAACTTTGCAGCTTTGACTGCCGCTTCTGCTTTCCCATTGGCATTTTGGTGCCCTGGTGCACTTGTTTGATGCTCGAAATCCCATTTCGCAGTGAATGTGCAGAACTCGTCTGACACGTGCTGAGGTCCGTTATCACTCACGACCACAGATGGTATGCCAAATCTAGCAAAGTGTGACTTCAGCTGTTTAATCACGCTTGTTGTGGTTGTTGAGTTCATTCTGTCAACTTCCCAGAAGTTGCTTTTGAGTTCATTCTGTCAACTTCCCAGAAGTTGCTTGTGTAGTCGACTATGACTTGATAGTCTCGTCCTTCCAAGCTGAACAAGTCTACACCAACTTTCTCCCATTGTAGCGTCGGTGTTTCATGTGTTATGAGGGTTTCTTTCTGTTGCGACCTCTCATACGATCTGCATTCCTCGCATTTCTCAACGACTTGTCTGATGTCTGCCGCCATGTTCGGCCAGTACAGACATTCACGTGCTCTTCGTAGCACACTTTCCACTCCAAGGTGTGATCTGTGGAGACATTCCCTCGGGAATAACAACTCGTTCTCCGCGGAATATCAGTCCGTCGCTGACAGCAAGTTCATCTCTCATGCTGAAGTGTGCATGGACACTAGCTGGTACTTCATGCCTCGACTCTGGCCAACCTCGCTGTATCACATGTTTCAACATCTGCAATGTCTCATCCCTGTCTGTGCAAGTCTTGAGCATTTGCATGCGTTCTGTGCTGATTGGTAGATGCCTCACTGCATTCACAGCACCGAAGTTGTCAGTACCTCCACTGTGCGGCAGGTATGACCTTGAGAGTGTATCAGCAATATACATCTCTTTCCCTTTGTGGTATATGACTTCAGTGTCGTACTGCAGCATGCGAAGGAGCATTCCTTGCAGTCTCCTCGGTGCTTTGTATAGCGGTTTCTTCACGTTCATTTCCAATGGCTTGTGATCACTGTGTACGATTGTTCTTCTCCCGAACGTATACTGATGGAAACGTCCGAACGCGAACACAATGGCTAGACATTCTTTCTCGATTTGAACATATCAAGTTTCTATGCTGGTGAGCGCACGACTTGCATACCCAATGGGTTTCCCGTTCTGAAGGAGTGCAGCTCCCAGTCCTCTTTCACTAGCGTCACATTCTACGACTAACTTGCTGTGTGGGTCGTAGCATGCAAGAACGGGGATCTCCGTCGTCAGCTTCTTTACTTTCGCCATTGCTTCGTCTTCTTTGGTCCATTGCCATAGCACATCAGGCTGAGTCAGTCTCCTGATTGGCTCCATAGCGCTGGAGAGGACATTCGGTAAGTATCCTATTGTTCCCTGCAACCTCTGAATTCCCTTGACATCTGTCGGGTTTTCCATCTTGAGGATTGCCTCTATCTTCCTTTCGTCAGGTTTCAAACCCTCACTGGTCACCCTGTGTCCCATGAAGTTGATTTCATCGAGTCTGAACTCGCATTTGTTCCTGTTCAACTTCATGCCTGTTTCTCTACATCTCTTCAGCAACAGTCTCAACTTCTTGTCATAATCTTCTTCATTACGCCCGAACACCACTATGTCATCGGCGACACATACGGCTCTGTCCAAACCCTCCAGATTTTGGTTCAATTACCTCTGGATCTCTGCACTAACATTCATTCCGAATGGTAGACGATTCCATCGGTATCTACCGATGGAATATCACCACCATTATGATGGTGGTGAGCACACTGCTTTCGTGATCTAGTTCACAGTGCCTACCTTTGTAGGTCTACCTTTGACAGGACCCTTGCAGTTGACATCTCTGGTAGCACCTCTTCCATTGTCGGTAATGGGTACAGTTCTTGTTGTACAACTTTGTCGAGTGGCCTCGGGTCAACGCATACTCGCAGCGATGCATTCGAGTGTAACTGGCACTCTTCTGGCAGATCACTGTACAGGTTTTGCACCCTCTTCCACGTGAAGGTGTACCTTTCCCGGTAGGGTTCCATGTCCGCTATCGAATACGTCGGCGTATTCATCCAACAAGTTTGTTGTCATGACTTGATGAAGTAGCTTGAAACAGTCATAATTCACTGTTATTAGTTCCATCTTTTCTGCTGCATGTCGACCCAGAAGGGGAGTAAAGTTTCCTTCGACTACTTCGAACTGCTTTGTTTGTTTGATTGACCGGGTTGACCAACGTTGCCAACGTTTTGCCTATGACCTCTCTCGTGATCCTATTCCACATATCTAATGTAACATCAGATGGGTGAATGTCATCTTTGCTGACATACTTTTTTGGTAACACATTCACGGTTGCGCCACTGTCGATTTGAAATTTCACGGATTTGTCGTTCATCCATATTTCGGCGTATATTGGGCCTTTGGTGTATGTGCCTTTATCCAAGGCCATGATGGATTCTTCATCGGTGCGTCCACACCGGTCCACCGTATGCACCTTCTTGTTTCCCATCTTGCAGCAGTTTGAGAAGTGGTTTCTTCCCCCGAATCTCCTAAACGTTCTCCCCAATGCCAGGCAACAGACTTTCTTTTGTGGGTGAGCTCGTCCACAGAATTTACACGTGTGTTTAGTGTCACAATCACTGTATGTGGCGTTTTGTCTTCGCTGCATTGTCCTTTGACTACATAAATTGCCAGGTTTCCAAGCTGAATTTTGTCTGTCAGCTTCACCAGAGTGAGATTTCTTAATTTTGTGTATCTCTGAAGAGTCATTGATTGACTTCATCTGTGCCGTTGCCGCCTCGTCGGAACGGCATATGTCCATGGCTGCTTGTAACGTGAGTTTCCGCTTTTGGAGCAGGTGTTTTCGTGTTCCTGCGTCATAGACGCCCATGACAATCCTATCTCTGATAAGTGAGTCACTCATACAATCGCAGAAGTTGCATGATTTTGCGAGATTCCGTATCTCCGCCAGGTATGAATCAAAGGATTCCTCGGTACCTTGGTGTCTTCTATTGAAAACGTACCGCTCATACGTTTCATTTATCTCGTCTTGTATAGCAGCATCTATTTTTCTGATGATGAGAGTAGTGTCTTCTTTGTCTTCTTGTTCGGTGAACGTCAAGTTATCATACAGTCTGACACCTGTCGGCCCCATATCGTTGAGGAGCACTGCCAGTTGATATGGCTTCTCCTGCCGATTTAGTCTTGTAATGACAGCGTAGTTGTTAAACAAATGCTTAAACATCGTCCATTCTTCTTTGGGGCTGTCCTTTAAACACAGTTGTGGCGGTGGATTTATATTAGCTAACGGCGCCGCAGCCACCATTTCTGCCACTGTCATCGTGACAGTGTTTTCACAAAAGACTATAGATGGTAAAACCACGCACGTTTCGCTGCCATAAGCACTTGCTGCACTTTCAACACTCGCTCACGAGCGCTCGGATATTACAGTGTACATTTCATTGGGTAGAAATAACATTGTCCTTTACTCGTATGTTTGCGATCCTGGGGCTTAGGCTCACCTTATACCCTCATTGCCACCATGTTTCAATATGTCGTTTATTGTCACTATTGAATTGTTTAGTCCACTGTACAATTCCGGCATTCACGCCTTGTTACCCATCGGGCAAGAGTAGTGCGCATGATCGTAGCTACAGTCTTTTGTACAAGTCACATCTTGACACAGGTAACTCGTTAAATGATCTTAGAGCATATGAAACCATTCGTAGCTTATTCAGTTTGTGGTCACCACAATCTGAATAAGCTAGTTACAACCTTCGTTTTTATGTAACTGTCCCAATTTAAGTGATGCCTTGTATGGGCGTAGAGCCCAGCCCAAAATCCAGGTCCAAGCCCGTTAACACTTTGCTAAGGCCTGACCTGGCACATATGTTTGAGTCCCATTCTCATTGGCAAAAGTGGGGAAATATAACATTTAAAAAACATTACTGACATTCTGTGTTTATATTAACATTGTATAATGTCTACTGATGCTAAACTTTACATTCTCATGAATACTGAAATACATACTTGAAATGAGCTTGAAAATAAGCTCTCCCAGAAAAAACCATAAGAAAATAAAGTGAAGAAGGAAGGAAATACAACATGTAAATTGAGGGAACTAATAATGAATGTGTGAATGACTAGTTTTCTGTGAATTGCTATGAACACTAAATCACTTAAATTGGGACAGTTACATATAAAACAAATGAATTATTCAAATGACTAAAGCAAATGGAATTTTAAATAAACTTGATCATCGTTTCTATTTAAAATATTATGTACAATAAATGAGTAGAGAATCGGAAGCATTCAGAGTGATGGCCTGTCAGTACATTTGTAACATCTGTGTTGAATTCACATCACATTCAGGTAATGAACAATGCACACAAAGCAATGCACACAATAGAAAGAATGCTGTAGGTGAGAAAATGTACTTCCAGGATTGCAGTTGTCTGAATGGGATTGAAAGGACAAGTTGCATTATTGAGCATAAATGAAAGCATTTAATACTCTCTCACGAATGCGTGCTCAAAGGGAAATAAACAGGCACAAATTTGATGGTAACCAGAAATAACCCCCTGTGAACATAATTTATTTCCACTGGATACAGTGTTTATATTTGAAAGAAATGGAATCTTTGAGTAGAGATCATACCTAGTTAAATTCAGACCATCAGGAAGCCACTGGCCAAGTCTTCTGTCTAGAAGTGTCTGGACATTCAGTGCTAAATGATTTAAATGACTGGCATTGTGACATGACAGATTGAACAGAGTTAACAAACTGGCGTGAATTACCTGACAAGGCTCACCAGAAAGAGATTATGAACAGTAATGGCAAATTTAAGTACTTTTTAGTAGGCAGTAAAACAAGTTTACTACCAACAAACTAACGGTTAAATTAGACAATCTATATAATGGAACCAGTTAAAAAAGATTGTTTAACATAACGGGTCATCCATCATAAATTGAGGGTTTTTTCATATATTAAAGGGAAGGGTTTTTATCTGGAGGGGGTTATGTGCTGGATTCCAATTTGATACCATCTAGCTTAAAAATTTGAAAGTCCTTTAATCATTTGTCACAATAAAATGACTCGCAAACAAATACATTTAATGGTAAGTAAAATCAATTGCTAAGTTTACTATGAAAGTTGTACAACAGAGTTTCTTCAGTTTCAACACAATATTACTAAGTGGACATTTGCCTGCGTGTTAGTTACAACCTTCGTTTTTATGTAACTGTCCCAATTTAAGTGTTTGTGTATGATAATAATGTTATTTAAGTGTTTGTCTATAATAATAATAATATTATTGTCTTTCCTCTTCACTCTATTTTTTTATGGGGGCTTTTTTTAGGAGGGCTATTTTGTATGTGAGGTGGGTTTTTTTTCCGAGGGGCTTATTTCTGTAGTTTACCTATTGTCTACTACTAAAAATTTGCAAATGGATGCTGTTAGGGAATAGAATGTTATTTACACTGCTGGGTCTGAGGCTGCATATCCTTTTGCTAATGACAGTCCCTACCACTCTGAAATGTTACACCTCCCTCCATGTACACCTCCCTCCAAGTACACCTCCCTTCAAGTACACCTCCCTCCAAGTACACCTCCCTCCAAGTACACCTCCCTCCAAGTACACCTCCCTTCAAGTACACCTCCCTCCAAGTACACCTCCCTCCATGTACACCTCCCTCCAAGTACACCTCCCTTCAAGTACACCTCCCTCCAAGTACACCTCCCTCCAAGTACACCTCCCTCCATGTACACCTCCCTCCAAGTACACCTCCCTCCAAGTACACCTCCCTCCAAGTACACCTCCCTTCAAGTACACCTCCCTCCAAGTACACCTCCCTCCAAGTACACCTCCCTCCATGTACACCTCCCTCCAAGTACACCTCCCTCCAAGTACACCTCCCTCCAAGTACAGCCAGTACAGCCACATCACTGTCCAAATCTTTGTTACTGAACAAATATGTCTGACCACTCAGGTCTTAACGCATTGTCTTTCTTGATGGATGAGGTTTATTTATGTGGCCAATTAACTCACCTGCCTGCTAATTCTCTTTGTTTGACACTGGAAGACACCTGTTTGAGTGGAATCACCCTTGAATGACAGACCAAGTGTTCAATCTAGAGTGTTGACTAAGTAAAAAGGTCACTTGTTATGTTGTTATGTTTTGTTGTTGTTATTATGTTTTGTTGTTGTTATTATGTTTACCTGCAAAAATGTCCATCCCCAGGATGGGATAACTTGGTAGTTCATACATAACAGTCATGATAGCAATGTTTACCAAATAGGTGATTGCTTTTATGAACATAGCTAGACAAAGCGTTTGCCGCATGGTTTCTGTGATTGTTGGAAATTAACGTTTCACGCAATATAAACCGCCCAGATGGCACTGTGTACTCAAATGGTTTACGTACCGAAATATTCGCCGCATGTATGGTTTCTGTTGGAAGCTAATGTTTTTATGTAGCAAACATTTTATTTACCATAAAAACCACTAAGAACCCTTGATATATGGGGTATTTCGAAAAAATAAAGGCGTTACGTTTCATTAGTGGGGTGGTAGATTAATCCCTGAAAGTTTGGTGCCCGAGGCGCAAGCCATCTAGGAGGAAAACGTTAACATAACCAAGGAGGAAAATGTTAACATAACCACTTACAAACATACATATGCTAGCTCAATTATAGTTAGATGCATGTCCAGTCAGAATAATTTATTAGTTTGTCCAATGATTTCACCAAATCTGTTTTGCCTAAATGAGTTAGCATATCATAGTCAATACTAGAATTAGCATATCGTAGTCAATACTAGAATTAGCATATCGTAATCAATACTTGAGTTAGCATATCATAGTCAAAACTAGAGTTAGCATATCGTAGTCAATACTGGAGTTAGCATATCATAGTCAAAACTAGAGTTAGGATATCGTAGTCAATACTAGAGTTAGCGTATCGTAGTCAATACTAGATGGTTTGATTTTTCACAAAATGTCTAACATGAGACGAGAGAAAAAAATTTATCGAGGAAGGATGTTTTTTGTTGTGTCAGATCCCGAACTTCAATGAGACTTGCGTGTTGATGAAGATGGGTGCCAACTGCCACACTCTGATTGGCTACCTGGCCGTGTACCGCGTCGCATTCAGCATGGTTGTCTTCCACGGCGTGCTTATGGTTTTCACACTAGGTGTCTCCACCAGTGGCAGCTGGCGGGCTAGCATACACAACGGGTATGTAGATAGCAGCAGTGAGATGACAAGGACATTTTACTTATTTAGTTACCTTTGACATCTTAGCTATTTATTTTATTTATTTAACTTTTTTCTTTTTTGCTTTTTAAAACTCATTGTAATTTATCTGAACTTATCTGACTTATTTTAACCTTGTTAGTGCTTTTTGGCAGGTTTTTACCTGGATACATGATACATTATAAACTTATCATGTAGCTGCATTGATTAGCAGGATTAGCAGGCAATGGCATCAGTTAGCAATCTTTGAATTTTATCAGGTTATGACTTACATTTAAATTAATTGAACGTTTTTAACTTAAAAACTCATTTTATAACTTATATTTAAATTTATTTAAAAAAAAAAAATTTTGGTAAATAAAATTTAAAAAAAATTTTTAAAACAAATTGTTTAGCTTATATTTAAATTTATTTTACCTTTTTAAAACTCATTCAAACTTATCTGAACTTATCTTACTTATTTTTACCTTGTTAGTGTTTTTGTTGGTTCTTGCCATGCATTATAAATTTATTACTTTGGCTTCAGCGACCTACTCACTTTTCTCTGTTTCTTTCAGAACATCAGTTAGCAGCATGTTAGACAGTGGCATCAGTTAGCTATCTTTGACATATTATCAGGCTGGAATCTACCTAGTAACTTGTCAAACGTTCAAGCCTGTTAAATACTGCTGTTTATAGGGTCACAGCAAAGGTTTATCAGCAGATATTATTTGCAGACATCAAATTACAAAACAAAATTTGGGTACAAACTAATTATACACAAATTAAGGCATACGTAGCAGTATATCTGTGATATCCCTTCTTAACTGTTCGGTTAAAAACAATTACTGCCAAAGCACAAATAATAGTGCAACTGATTGTTAATTGTTTTCCCTTTATGAATTGGTTTAACCATCTAGGCATCATCGTAAATAGCAAAAAAGGGAAAGCGCATTTTGACAGCCATAAACAAACTTGTTGAATGGTTGTTGAATGGTTGTTAGATGGTGTCTGGATAAAGATTTCGGAACTCATTGTTGGAACATATAAAGCATATACGTACAGTCTGTGTTCAAGAATCTTCTAATAACTCTTTTTAAACTTGCTTCCTTTCACTGTGGAATACATCACCCATGAATCATGATACCCTTTATGAGCGTATATTTTAAATATAATAATTTATTTGTTAATTTTTATCATATACTCTATTTATTAATTTTAATGTATATGTATAATAATAACTATGCATGGCTATGATTACATTCATGTATGGGTTGATCCGAGATATATAGCACTTTACACATTTTATTAATAATAAACAGTTAAACATGTTCCCACTATGACTGTTCACATAAAGAAATGTTCCCACTATGAATGTTCACATAAAGAAATTTTCCCACCATGAATGTTCACATAAAGAAATTTTCCCACCATGAATGTTCACATAAAGAAATACTGTTGCTGTTGCAGATACTGGCTGTTTAAAGTCATCATACTGCTTGGTATCTGTGTAGGCAGCTTCTACATACCAACCGTTGAGAACTACAGTCTAGGTAAATTGGTCATATTACAAATATGGTCACATTACAGAGGTGCACATAAAGAGAGTGTATAACAATTTGTTAACTGATGCAAAACTAGCGGATTATTAAAATGTAAAATTTTTCAATTCCAAAGTACATCTATATTAACATTGTTATACTTCATGTTTTAATCTTTACTGCTGTAGGATATTTACCACTAGAAATTTAATATACCAGGAGTTTGACAGACCAATAAATTATTTGTTTAAAAATGTAAACCTGTTTAAAACTTGCATATTTTAATTCATCGCCAAATTGTGTACTTTTTAAAATATTAAGTAGTGAAAGATGACATATTGACACGTTGTTAGATGTTAGAAATAGTAATACATTCAGTGTTGCAATGTCCTGTAAAGCAATTGTTGTATATTCCCTATAGATGTAAATGTGTAACGATACGTCAAACTATTGATGCATCGTAATAGTCGATGTGACGATGCAATACCATCGATAGTAAATGGAACTGTCAATAGTTATGAAACTATCGCAGTAGTGTTGCAATGGTAGTACAGCTATTGCGATACTATCGCAGTAATAAAACTGTCACCGATAGTCGCCCCTATTTAAAGTCAACACATACATTATATTTAGATCACGCTATATAAAACATGACTGTGTGATCAGATATATTTCAAATATATTTATGTTGTAATTGTCATCTTTTGACATGTTCGTGTTATAGTATGATTTGCAGATAAATGTATATGTTTTCAGAAACATGGATAATAAGCACCGCATATTTGTATTTGAGTAATTTTTATAAAAAACTCAACTAAGTTATCTTTTGTAAGATGTGTTTTGGAATGTATATTGTCCCATCTGTTTTAGACATTTAAAAATGTTGTCTTTTTAGTGAAACTTGGGCTTGGGTTGACAAATTTTATATTTACGATATACTGTAACATTTTAGTTTCAATAATGTATGCAATGATTTGTAATATGTTCTATATTTACAAATCAGTTTGTGTTTGGCATTTATTAGCACACATTACCATTGCAAAGACTGCAGTAACAAAATAATTCTAAAAATATCAGAAAGTTGCTACATCACTGAGACAGAGACGCCATTATGACGTTGACATCGATGCACAAGGTCATGTCATTCCCTTATTTGGGAGTTCTCCTTTGCAGTGTGGATGTACGTTGGGATGGTGGGAGGATTCCTCTTTATTGTGCTCCAGCTGGTCTTGCTCGTCGACTTTGCACATTCATGGAACAGTCGGTGGTAAATACTTTATAAATAATAATAATAAGAGAGAGAACCGTGTCTGCTCAAATGTCCTGTTGCAGTAAGCATTAAAATACAAAATGCAGTACATTAATAAATGTAATAACAGTCATTATGTTACAAATCACTTGTGTTTATATATACGTCTTCAATTTATATTCTCCTTAGACAAATAATTGTATCATCTCACTCACTCACATGCTCACTCACTCACTCACTCACACGCTTGCTCACTCGCTCGCTCACTTACTCACTCACTCACTCACTCACACTTATGTCTACCATGTTGAACTAGTGTCTCCAGGCTCTAGTCCCATGTCTTCCCTTAGACAGTATATATATATGGCGTGAGCCATTGAACAACGGATCTCGTCCCGAGTCAGTTGTGCTTTCTCTGGTGACTGTGCAAGCCGATGCGAGACGCACATTGGCGTCCACAGATAGTACAGCCATAGATGGTCGCAGGTCCCTGCGGAGGTTGACCATTCTTCCTCTGTGTTCTCCGGTCTTCGATTACCTTTCCTATATCCTGTCTGTTACTTCATTCATTCCACCGTAGAGTTGTGTTTATCACGTGTTGCGGCCAGCGAATGTTGAAAGTGGTTTGTAGCATTCACCCGTCTAGTTTTTTTCAAGTGAATATTTTATGCATTTATTATTATTTAATTTTTACATATATACATTTAATTTTGTGTTATATATTTTATGATAGGACTGTTTTAGATTATTTATTATTGGAATTGCTTTTAATATAATTATATACTAATATATTTATTTTTAATATAATTAATATATTTATTTTTGATGTAATTAATAACATTTTAATAAGTTGTGATTACATGCATGTAAAGCGCCTGAGAACAAAATCGATTGATCGTGTGCTATATACGTATTTTTATTATTATTTTTTGTGTGTTTTGCCATTATCCATAGCACAGACTCAACCGCTGCCATGAATAGTTCTACAAATATGTTTGCAGGCATGGGAGGGCACAAAATGAGAACGGTAGTTCATGTTGGGTCGCAGGTAAGTTATCTACTGTAGGAGATGAGATAATTGGAACGGTGCTTCGTCAGCAATAATTAAGAGTTTTTAACATGTCTCATTTAAAAAAATCAAACCTACTTATTATCCGCAACAACTTGCTCATTCGTTTCTGCAAATTTGTTGTATAGTTTTGGTGAAACTGTTAAATTATATTTGATCAGATCTGGTCAAAAATTAGCAGGAAAATAGGAAAAGTGGCACTAGTTTTATGTGCACAAGGCTGTTCACAGTGTTGCAAGTTACCAGATACAACGATCAAGGTCGACACTTTCTGTAACAAAAGTACAAACTCTTATTAAACTGGCTGTGCATGATATGTAGACAATTCACACAATGGCCCTGTGTGCAAAAGATAGATATGTAGACCATTCACACAATGGTCTTGTGTGCAACAAATAGATATGTAAACGGAGAGGATAACACTAGAATACAAAATGCTATAAAGGAAGTTAGTAAAGGGGAATGTATCATAATGGGAGATTTTAACCATGGACATATACAATGGAAATCTCTAGAGAGTACAGGGGGTGATGACCAACAATTTTTAATTTGGGAGAGCTTCTTTACTCAGCACGTGCTAGAACCAACCAGGGGAGAAAATGTATTAGATATAGTTTCATCATCACAAAAAGAATTAGTCGACAATGTAAAAATACATGAACCTTTGAGTAACAGTGACCACAATCAAATACATTTTGACATCAACGTAAAATCAGAAAGTAAAAATAAAAAACGTATAGGAGAAACTTCCACAAAGGTAACTATAAAGATATGATAAAATACTTAGCACAGCTAGATTGGAATAACATACTGATGAATAAGACCGCAATTGAATGTTGGAATATTCTAAAATATGAAATTGAGTGTATCATCGATAAATTTGTTCCCTTGAAAAAACAAGGAAAATGGTCTAGAAAGAAACACATGTCAAAAGAAGCTATTAGAAAAATAGTGTTTAAGCAAACTGTGTGGAGGGTTTATAGGCGTACCAGAAAGGATGAAGACTATGCAAATTACAAAGAGGCACTTAACCTAGCTACAACTGAAATTAGAAAATCTAAAAGAACCTTTGAAAAAAAATTGGCAGGTAATATAAAAAATGACACCAAGAGCTTCTATGCTTATGTAAGGAGTAAACAGAACGTTCGAGATAAGGTCGGACCACTGGAAAACAACAGGGAAAACATAATTTCAGAGGGGTTTCAAATGGCAGAGGTCCTGAATGAGTATTTCAGCTCAGTATTTACCACAGAAGATATCAGCTCACTTCCAGTTCCATCTACTAAATTTGATGGAAATAAATCAGAACATTTAGGGCAGTTATTTGTAACTCCTGTAATGATAGCAAACAAAATTAAGAAGATGAAAGATAATAAATCACCTGGAGTTGATGGGATACCACCAAAACTGCTTAAGGAAGTTTTTGAGCAAATTAGTACACCACTTGCAAAATTGTTTAACTTGTCACTAGGAGAAGGAATAGTTCCATCAGAATGGAAAGAAGCAAACATTACGCCACTATTTAAGAAGGGATCGAGGAACAAGCCAGAAAATTACAGACCAGTGAGTTTAACATCAGTTGTATGTAAATTACTCGAAACATTAATTAGAGACTACATGGTGGAATTCCTTGTAAAACATAATTTAATAAATACATCTTAGCATGGGTACCTAAAAGCAAGGTCATGTCTAACCAATCTCTTGTGTGTTTTGGAGAAATTACAAAGTGGGTAGATGACGGGTCACCAGTGGATGTTGTCTACTTAGATTTTCAGAAAGCTTTCGATAAAGTGCCACACCAAAGATTGATACTTAAACTAAAAGCCCATTGTATAGGTAATGATGTAATCAACTGGATAGAAAAGTGGCTTACACACAGAAGACAGAGAGTTATAGTAGACGGTGAGATTTCAAACTGGAAATCGGTTTTGAGTGGGGTACCACAGGGATCAGTATTAGGCCCTATGCTGTTTTTAATATATATATAAATGATCTAGAAGATGACATATCTAGCAAAGTACTCAAATTTGCAGATGACACAAAAGTATTCAGAAAGGTTACAAATGATACAGATAAACAAAGTTTACAGGATGATCTAGATAAATTAGTTAAATGGTCAGAAAAATGGCAAATGTTATTAAATTTTGGGAAGTGTAAATGTATACACATAGGGCATGGAAACATGGATGAAGAATATAAAATGGGAGATGCTGTACTAGGTAGAACCACACAGGAGTAACATTTAGTGCTGACATGAAAGTTTCAGAGCAATGTGGGATTGCTGCTTCAAAAGGAAATCAAATTCTAGGGCTAATTAGGAGAACTATCATGTATTAGGAGAAACAGCTAATTGTACCCCTGTACAAAGCAATAGTTAGACCACATTTGGAATATTGTGTTCAAGCATGGAGGCCGTATCATAAAAAGGACATAGACAAGCTAGAAAGAATACAACGAAGAGCAACCAAGATGATTCCAGAATTAAGAGACCTTAGTTACGAAAGTCGCTTATTACTATGTGGTTTGACAACACTAGAGACCAGGAGACTAAGAGGAGACCAAATAGAAGTATTTAAAATAGTGAGTGGTTATGAGGATGTTGATAGGAATATGTTCTTCAAACTTAAAGAAGGCAGTAGAACCAGAGGACACAAAGCAGCATTAGTTAAGGAGCAGTGTAGGTTGGACATGAGAAAGTACTCTTTCTCACAGAGGGTGATAAATGAATGGAACAAACTGCCAAATGATTGTGTTAATGCTAGTAGTTTGAATATGTTTAAAAATAGAATTGACAGATATTTGATAAGGGTGGGCTACACATAGATGAGAAAAAATTTGGACTGTCGATAAGCCAATGGCTTCCTTGTCCACTTTGCCATCTGGAACTTGTTGTTTGGGATGGCAGTCTTGTTAAATCTTGTTAAATGTAGACAATTCACACAATGGCCCTGTGTACAAAAGATAGATATGTAGACTATTCACACAATGGTCTTGTGTGCAACAAATCGATATGTAGACTATTCACACAATGGCCTTGTGTGCAACAAATAGTTATGTAGACAATTCACTCAATGGCCCTGTGGGCAACAAATATATATGTAGACTGTTCACACAATGGTCTTGTGTGCAACAAATGGATATTTAGACTGTTCACACAATGGTCTTGTGTGCAACAAATAGATATGTAGACCATTCACCCAATGGCCCTGTGTGCAATAAATAGATATGTAGACTATTCACACAATGGTCTTGTGTGCAACAAATAGATATGTAGACTATTCACACAATGGTCTTGTGTGCAACAAATCGATATGTAGACTATTCACACAATGGCCTTGTGTGCAGCAAATGGATATTTAGACTGTTCACACAATGGCCTTGTGTGCAACAAATATATATGTAGACTGTTCGCACAATGGCATTGTGTGCAACAAATGGATATTTAGACTGTTCACATAATGGCATTGTGTGCAACAAATGGATATTTAGACTGTTCACACAATGACCTTGTGCGCAACAAATGGATATTTAGACTGTTCACACAAAGGCCCTGTGTGCAACAAATGGATATTTAGACTGTTCACACAATGGCCCTGTGTGCAACAAATAGATAAATTTTATCGCAACCTTTTTTTGTATTTTTTTAAATTACGAAAAGTTAAACATTTACTCCAAAAAGCAAGAAAGCTTGACCGAAGGGAACAAGCGCTATTTGATGCCCAAAAGCGGTAATCTTGACATCTGTGGTGTAGGTTTCACATTTGCACCTGTACGTTGTAGGTCTGTACCTTTGCGCCTGTGTATGTCTCATCGGGACTGCCCTGGGAACACTCCTGCTCTTCCTCTACTATGCTCTGTCCTCATGGTGCAAGGAGAATAAGATCTTCATCGGAGTCAACGCTGGTCTCTGTATGTTCATTTGTCTCATTTCTATCCTGCCGTCCACCAAGAAGTGTAAGTGACGAGACCAGCCAGGTTCACCTAATGTACACTGACTGACCATTACCTGCAGTACTGTCAAAGTAATATAGTCTGCTTTTGATTATGTTGATCATTTAATGCAGTCAACAAAGTTTACGTTATCAGTCTTTGATTTTAGTAATATATTTATCGTGAATTTTTTTTTTTTAATTACAGAAAGTTAGATATTTCGTCCAAAAAGTGAGAAAGCTTGACCAAAGGGAAATTTTTTTATTTTACCAGTTTGGATTTTAAGCCCATAATTTGTGGTCATGAGAGAAGGGTCATACCACTAAGTATCCATACTAGGTGTGACTCTTAATGGAATTAAGGATAGATTCAGATTAATGACTTATTTAGCTGAACCCGCAAACTAAGAATTTATGAAATTGTATTTTGATAAAATAACTCTTGACATTTTTGCTATAGCTTCAGAAGATTTTAAGGTTATGCAGAGTTTCTTCCAGATTTTGGATGTAACTACAGAGAAACCGCACTTAGTTTTAACTTTTCTGAGTGAAAGGCAGTGAGATTGAGACAAGTATGGCACTTTGTTTACAGGCAACAGGAACACTGGAATTCTTCAGGCATCAATCATCAGTCTCTATGTGATGTATCTTACTTGGACAGCTGTCACCAGCGAACCTCCTAAACGAGGTATGTTACTATCAATGATTATTCCATATTCATGAACATGCATCACCCTAGCCACAAGCTGCGTCTTCCCCCCCTCCAGGAAACTC
This sequence comes from Lamellibrachia satsuma, assembly GCA_033239005.1. Classification (NCBI taxonomy): domain Eukaryota; kingdom Metazoa; phylum Annelida; class Polychaeta; order Sabellida; family Siboglinidae; genus Lamellibrachia; species Lamellibrachia satsuma. The sequence continues at coordinate 1,526,403 of BSQZ01000041.1, read as the reverse complement.
CATATGTAACCCATAATAACTCCAAGTACAGTGAGCCTTGATGCAAGACTGCAAGATTTAAGAATTTTTCTGTATCTTGTAGACTTTACCACTGGCAATAATCATGACCTCATTTGAAAATTATCTTGGTGATAATTTGTATTAACAATGTATTGTCCATTTTAAAATTGCACCTTTGCCTTTTTATATATTACTGTAGGAGCTTAATTTTATTGATTTACTCATTTATTTATATGCAATTTAATGCTGTATTATTTGATTGTAATTGATGTTTTATAATTTGTTTAATATGTACTTGTAATATTCAATTTGTATGGTTGCAAATCAAAATAAACTTATACTAGTAAAAAAATGCAAGTTTCTCTTGTAAGTCTTTTCATTTATTTATACGAACATGATAATATCAGTAGTGTGTGTAATAAGTGTCCAGTAAGGTCTATGGCCCTCTCTGGCAACAATGCAAACGAGGATTCTTCATCACATTGACCTATGTAGTCGATAGCGTGGCACGGCTCCCCAGTCTTCAGTCAGGGCAACAGTGAGCTGATGGATGTAGGTCGGTTGTTGTCGCTGATAAACCTGTCTTCATCCCAAACATGTTCAATTGGAGACATGTCCGAGCTAAACGCAGGACAGGGTAGAGTCTGTATAGCCTGCCACTGTAGGTACGCTTGCACAATCCATGCGACATGAGGTCGGGCATTGTTGTGCTGAAACAAGCTCAGGTTCGGGTGTGGGCGCTTGGTACCACTTGAGGAATGAGTACTTCATCTCTATATTTCTAGGCATTGAGGCTGTGTTTATGACAACCAGATATGTCTGTTCATCTGTGTCCAGTCCCGGTGTAGGTACGGCCATTGTGAGACCATTGTTGCCGCATTTCTTCATCGATCACGAACGTTTTATAGGACAATATTGCGGCCATGTCTACGGTAGAAATACATGGTTGGTCATTTCACGGGTGATCTGTAGCACTGCCAATTCCACTGTAACATTGCTGAATTCGATACATCATGCTTTCATGCACATTCAATGATTCTGCGACAACTTGTGTGCCTGCATTTAGCATTTCAAGACCTCGCTCCATCTCAAAGAATCATGTCATCGTGCAATTTGATATTGCGAAATGAAATTAGTTTTTTGCTTTTGGAAGCCTTCAGTTATCCATCGTTAAAAAAAATGACTGTCTCTCACCATTGTGCAGTGTTCTGCACTCATCGACATTCGACATCGACAAATAACATAATGCGCCCTTTATAGGAAATTGATGATGCAAACTCTTCTCGGTGCAGTTATCTCAAATGGGTCACTATATTGCAGCACAGATAAAAACGATCGAATCAGAACAATTGATGAACAACTGCTTTTTTTAACTAGTGTATTATTATTATAGTGGGTGCTTGTCAGACCATTTGTTTTTTATGTTTCAGCATCTGACTCTGTGCACGTGGAGGTACCTCTGATGGAGGAGGAAGCCCCCGTGTACTTCAGTCAGCAGCGACGTCTCATGCACTGTCGACCCGAGTACTTCACCAGGAACTCGGAGATGACATCTGCCTATGTGGGAGCCGCTATCATGATGCTCATGGCTATCTTCACAAGGTAGCTACCCACATGGGGTGTCCTCACAACCCACATGGGGTGTCCTCACAACCCATATGGGGTGTCCTCACAACCCATATGGGGTGTCCACACAATCCACATGGGGTGTCCTCACAACCCACATGGGATGTCTTCATGCATTCCATCTTCTTACTGTTTCCCTTGTCCTGTGGAATCACATCACAATAGAAGCCCACTAAAGCGGCCACCAAGGTGACCAAGATGAATTGGCCTGGCTGCAGAGTCTGGTCAGATATCGTTTTTGACCTATTAAGGGTACACGCCCTAATTAGTATACACCCCCTTTTTTAATTAGCCGGATCCATAATTGTAATTTGACTAGTGTAGAACAACTGAATAATGTCGCCACCTGGTGCTAAACAGTTGGCACCACTTTTCAGTTGTTCTACACTAGTCACCAAATGACACCATTGGTGCTAAACAGTTACCTTATTATTTAGAAAAAACATTTTGATGTATGCTTATAAGAACAGATTCCTTAACATTTTTCCATGGCCTCATTTTTTTTTAAACAAACAGTATGCTTATTTGGTTGAATATGGTATATACAGATGTCCTGAACATGCAAAAACAGACTGCGAAACAGGTTGTTTTCAGGGGCTGGCTGTTTCTGAGGGGTGGCGACTTTGAGGGGTTCTGTTGTAGTTCCTCAATCAGTCCTGTCACTTTGACTCTAGACTTTGTCAACTCAGCCATACCACTAATTTATATTCAGTATGAACTGCTAGTAAATCTTATTATTTTTGTAGTAAAAGAACATTCTGGCCACAAAACGACTACATTATGTATGTATCTCAATAATTATTTACTGTGACTTACCAGAAATCGGGGCCTTCAAAACTACTGAAGATGAAGAAGAAGTTTTCGTGTTGTGTCACTTGCATGTTTGTGGATTGTTTTGTAGTCTTCGCACGGCACAAAAGTCAAATCGCCTGGGAATTCCCCTAAACGAACCCCAGGTAATAAATTTACGGTAAACGAAACTTCTCTCTTTAGATTTAATACGAATCAGATAGCAACATTCAGCTGGCACTGTTGTTAGATACAATCATAAATCTTTCACTGTCATATTTATACTACTTGATAATATACCGATATGATCATATATTTGAAATACATTTTGTTATTAATTCTGTGTGTCCCATAGAACCTGTGTATTGCGAACGCTGTTGTATTTGAACTTGTCATGTTATTGCATTTGCAGACTGACTGGTGCTGTTGTTGCTGCGCCTGCCATAGTGAGTACAATTGTCACTCCGAAATTACTTTAGAAAATGGTCCTGTTTCGCTGCTAAAGGGACATTGTGACTCTGAATTTAGTGGTATTTACAACATCTCGGTTGGTGAAAAATAAATCCATACAAGCGTGTTAGTGTTGTGATCTTTCACCTCTTGATGTCTTCATAAAAAACGATTTGGCGATGAATTAAAATACGCTAGTTTTACAACCTAGAGAGACCACTTTAGAGAGCGACCAAATCATTCTTCACATTTTAAGGTGAAGTATAACATTTTCACTGGATGATCTGTCAAAATCCTGCTTTATACAAGTTTTGAGAGTAAATATACTTCAGCAATAGATATTAAACATAAAGTTTAACATTGTTAATTTAGATGAACTTTAACGAGAAAATATTCAGAGAATTTGGGAATTTTAATTATACGAAACCCCAAACTTGCTGCGTATAAAAATCATACATTCCCTTTAAGGTCCTTTCAAGGTGTCACCAATGTGTATCCTGCATTCTTCTGTCCACAGTGTCGGGATCAGCGATGACCCGGGGAGGTCAGAAGGTCATCCTCGACGAGAGAGATGGAGTTATTTATAGCTACAGCTTCTTTCATTTCATCTTCACCGTCGCCAACCTCTATATCATGATGCAGTTGACCATGTGGTACAAGTGAGTGATAAGATTGTTTTTAATGACCACCTGTCTATAGCGACAACTATTTGTCTACTCCAAAACTATGAATAATAATACATAATTATATAGAGTGCAATATCCTTAAAAAGCTTGGTGCATATACCCTTGCACAGGCATTCAATCACATTTTTACATTATTATGTTGGATATATGGTCAATTTATGAAGGGAGAAGTGTTGGTCTAAATTCTATAGAGGGGTCCATACTCTATAGTAGAATATGCGTCCCATTCTATATGGAAAATGTATGCAGCCTGGGGTCAGTCACATTACAGTGTTGCTATTACATTTTTCAGTTGCAACTATGTGCTTTTGATTAAACATTTTGGAGTGGTGGAAGGCATATTATGCTACATACTTTTAATTTCCTTTCTGTAGTACAAATTTTGGAGTGGTGGAAGGCATATTATGCTACATATTTTAACTTTCCTTTCTGTAGCACAAATTTTGGAGTGGTGGAAGGCATATTATGCTACATATTTTAACTTTCCTTTCTCATTATTCAAGCAATCATCAATAATCTACAGTGACAGTAGAATTTCATTTGAATATACACCACCACGTGCCAGCCAGTATCATAGGAAACAAGGACTCATTTCAGATTTGCTCAAACAAAATAATAACAGTTATTTGTTTGAAGTGTGTCCTTTCATCGTGTGATGCCAAGATATGTCCTTTGCTGTTGCTCACACACATTCTTGGCTTTGTTTGGAGTTTATAGTAGAAAGCAGTTGTGTTGTGTGAGGCGTCACACCTATTGTCATAATTTGTCCTTTGAACTGCTTCTGCTGATCTATCAATAACATTAAACGATACCCTCCAAATTGTGAAAGATAAACTCTATACTCATAGTCTACAAGGTTTCGTAAACTATGCAAAGTATAATTTTAGAAATAAATATAAAAATTCATGTGCGATCGTGAACTGTTACATATGGATGCGCAACTAAAGATAATACTAAAAATTCACATAGTAAGGTACATGGATATTGTGCACACATGTAGAACACATACGCACACACACATGCACGCACGCACGCACACACACGCACAATACTTTGAGGATGGTTACGGATTTTAAACTTTGGTTATTCTGTTTGTTGCACTCAGAAACTGTATATGTATAATCAATTCTACGGTGGCTCCTATGCCAGCGACTGCTTGCAGTCTTAATAGGAGTCTCCAATAATAAACTATTTCTGATTCTGATCAAATTATGCAAAGAATCAATACAGTTATTTGTGTAAATTGTACAGGGCTTCATAGCCTTGGTTGTCTTACCCATTTTCTCTGTAGACTATTGGAGCTAAATAAGCCAACATTAATCCAAATTGTAATAGAAATATGATAACTCAATTACTATTACATTGCCTTATATTATTATTACATTGTGTTCTGTTCCATCAAATAATATTACTATTACTTGATAAAACGTAATTGACCCCTGGCCTGTTTACATGCAGTTCAAACTAATGAAGCTGATGATGACTTGAGGCCGAGGATGACTTAAGACTGATGAGACATCTCTCTACTCAGCTACCAAGTTCATAACTGTTCTCTCTGTTTCAGGCCACAAGGCTCGAAACTAGAGAATTTTGGCCTCAACTGGCCATCCGTGTGGGTCAAGATGGCGTCCAGTTGGATCTGTGTCATCATCTACGTGTGGACATTACTCTTTCCCAAGTGTATCCCCGGCCGGGACTTCTCCCAGATAGATGCCACCCTATCCCGCAATCCTCGCAGCCCGCGGCGGGGCAAGAAAGGGAAATCTACGAATGAATCTACGTTGGTGTAGCACTTCCAACATCTCTGTGATGATGTCAATGTGGTCTCCAGTGTGTAGTCAGTATGTTTTCCCTATGGTGACATCGCAATTGTCTTCACTGTCGACTTCACCTTAAACAGACAAGTTTAAAGTAAAAATTTAAGTAGACCAATCTGCAGTTTAAATTCATCCATGCCTAGAGACCATCTCTAAACACTGAAGTTTGATTTTAAACAAAAGTAGTTTCATTGGGGCAGGGGGCTAGGGGGTAATTAATTTTCCTATCACATTTCATATTATAATTATTTATTTATCATTAAAGAGGTAGCAATAAATGTTGTTCTGCTAGTCATGTTGGTATCTACGCCAGTCTGGTATGTGACAGGCACAATATGAAGGATGTAGATATTTCACGGATATGTATCCACAAGTCATGTGGGGTCATACAATGGACTCAAATGACCTTACTACCCCTGTAACGATGTATGTACTTGCATCATGTGGACATCTCTAAAAGCTTTAAGACTTATGAGTTGTTGGAGATTTACCATCTGAAACACAATGGTAGAAATTGTTAAAGTAAAACTGTGACATTAATTATATAGATTATGTTTATTTATATTGATTTGAGTTTGTTGACTATTTACTGGTATCAGTATGTTTTAGTTACTTAAGCTATTTCTATGGGTACATTTACCTCAGCCTAATGTTCAGTGATCTGTGATTGTTCATTTGAGTTGTGTAAATAATTTTTTTAAAACTGTTCCGTAGTTTTAAGGCTACATTTCATAAGAATGAATGATATCTGTACACTGGCTGTACCATTAAGTGCATTTAATTTTATGGCTGACTTATATAGTACTGCAAAAATCAGATTACTCAATCTGCATAGATATAGCAAGCACAGTAATCTGTGTGATTTTATTACTCGTATTGATAATTTGTGTAAATGCCTGATGTAATGTCTAAAATAATGTAGATTTTGGGCTACACTGTATATAGTTAATTAGGCTTGCTGGTTGTACAATAATATATGCATATTATAATTATTATCCCAGTGACATTACATGCGGCTATGTTATGCATGCCAATCAATGCATTTTGAAATGATTACAGCAGTTATTATATTAGGATCATATCTAAGGCTACTAAACATTCTGGTTTGGCTCAAACATTCTCTTTCCTAATGGCCAGACTTGCATTTGCAAACGTTATGATTTTATTCTGGTTTTAGTTAATCATTAATTTGCTGTGATATGCAAGTTGCATTGTCCGTTGTTCAACATGGTGTCATTCAGTTGGGGGAACCACATGTTACTGTTAGGGGAACCATGTTATTTGCATATTGAACAAATTGCTACATAACAATTTTATAAAAATTATACCTTTAAGGAGAATCAATATATAGAAGCCCTGTATTTAGTACTATTTCTAGTGAATGCTGTATATTTTATACAGAAATTGAAATATATAATTCAGTGAATTTTTTTGTTGGCCCATTCAAACCCGATTAATGAATTATCTTTGTTGTGATGATTTGGTTGATTAATTGTTTTGAATACTCATGTATTATATAAACATTGTTGTAGATGTATTTAACTGTCAAACCAATGTGTTTGAATTTTTTCTCAGGATTCTAAGCCAATGGTCTGCTAAAGTGTAACACTGGTGAATATTTGAAGAACATGCTTAATATAAGGTTAGAACATGTACAGTTTTATATGCATTCATAGCTACAGCAGCCAAATCTAAGCCAATGGTCTGCTAAAGTGTAACACTGGTGAATATTTGAAGAACATGCTTAATATAAGGTTAGAACATGTATAGTTTTATATGCATTCATAGCTGCAGCAGCAAATTCGAAATGTTGCACCAATTTTTAATTGGAATTTTTATAACAGTATTTAAAAAAATACTTTTTAAATAACGACCAGACAATCAACTTTAAATATTTTAATGGTGTTTTTACTTGTTACAGCTGCGATTACCATGTTCTGTGCTGCAGGGTATTGAATTGTGTTGGGTTTATGAGATCATGGACTGTGAAAATATTGCATGTATAAGCCCGAAGTCTTGGTGTCAATGTATGAACAATAAAATAAATACTTGTATCTATGGCAAACCATAATATAATATTATGTTTTGTTGAATCCTTGCGATGTCTTCTATCCGGTTGATATATATCTTTGGATAGTCTCTGAAGGTTTTCTTGAGCATCCCTGTTATATACTAAACACAGAGAAAAAGAGCAGGTGCGAGAACACTTCATTGTGTAACTATTTGCGACCTCAAAACTTTCTGAAATGCTACCTTCACATACAAGAGCCATTATCCCCGAATGCAGTGTCTCGATCATTTCTACATATGGGCAAGGCCAGAAAGAACGAGACATTTTCAACAAACTGCTGTTGCCATATATGTGAAAAGAATAAATATATGGATAAATAAATATTTCGCATACATGGCAACAGCAGTTTGCTGAAAATGAAAGTGTTTATACAAACACATCCTAGTGTAGATACATACTTCATGCAGATGCTAAAACCTCGACAGCTTGCAAGTTAACTGACAAGTTCGCAGAAGCAGAATGTTACAGTTTAACTGGTAGATCTGTACTAACCATCAAGGATGAAACCAGATCCTGGTCAAGTCTTCATGATAACAAGTTAAAAGTAAATACTAATATGTAAAAGTGAATTGTAAAATGTTCAGTGCCTGAGCGTACAGTGCCTGTAGCGTGGGACATTCAGCAGGTAAGCGTCAGCAGAGCGTAACTTGGTGTCCAGTCAACAGGTCTGTCAGATATGACGCAGCTAGACCATGTAAGCTGCAGAACGTGATCAGGAGTAGTTTGTGCTCGGTGTGCTGTTTCATGAGCAGCCAGTGTAGGTTGACCAGAATAGGTGTGATGTGATCATGTTTCTTTCATCTAGTGAGATGATGGTCAGAAATCCCCTAGAGCAGACCTTTTTCATTGCCAAAGCGAGATATCACATATGTGTGCACCATGATCTGTGTGGTTTTCCGATAAAGAAGATTTCGTATTCTGCTAATATTGTGTAGATGAATATATGCCACGCGACACACGTGTTGCGCGTCGCTCTTCATGCTTAAGGCATCGTCCAATAAGACACGAATGTTCCTGGCCACATTAGAGGTAGGCACGATGGTATTTCCGACTTCTGTGTGCGGCATAGAAATGTCGTTCTTGACGTGAGGCGAACATATAATAGCAAATAAATACACCATGACAGAAACCAAATTCAAGGCTATTTCAAGGCTAAGGAAAGAAAACTTCAAGGCCATTTAAGGTTCAAAATTTAATACTGCACTCTGGAAACAGACAACGTACAGTTCAACGTCTGTCATCAGTTACAGTAATCATTGCAGGTCTTTCAGTGCTTGCGATTTGTTTGTCGCACTCTCTCGCATGGCATTGGATTTTACCAGGAGTGTCAAGTCTCCTGTCAACTCAGCACTGGTTGCCAGTTCATCAGCTGACTTCAGCAGTGCTGCTATGTCCTGGTTGAGTCGCCTCTTCTTGGCCTCCATTTTCTCCTGCTTCCTCACACTCATGCTTTCGCTTCGAGTTGAAGTTTTGCTCAATGTTCTGTTTCAGAACTTTCTCCTTCTCAGCCTCCAAGTACGCCCTGTACCTTTGTCGTGTTCCCTGTGCATAGGAAACCATTGATTTGGTTACTGGAATTTGGCACACACCACCAGCTGTTGTGATTGCGTCATGCACAAAGCGCTGTGCGACAAGGGATTCCTCCTTCAGGTTCTCAACAGCCACGTGACTGTTGATTGAGAAACCACGCTCGACAGTGACTTGCCCATGAGAGAGGATGAGCAGTTTCTTTGTCACCATCCACAGCTTCTTATACTGTGTGCATTTGAGGTAGACTGCAAGAAATGTATCCAGTCTCTCATTGTCTGGGTTGAAATCCTTGAATGTGGTGGAGTTGGCAGGAACCACCTCATTCACAAAGGCTCTGAACTGCTGCTGGATGGCATCGCAATGCGCATCTCGGACCTGGTGCAGATCCGACAACTTGTGCAATACTCTGCCAAACTTTGCAATGCAGTCGTCCTTCCTGCCAGCCATCAACCGAGGGTCGAGACAAGTTTCTCGTCATGGTGTATGTGATTGGGCATTTCTCTAGGAGTTTCTGTGTGGCACAGACAAACCCTTTCTTGCGCTCCATTCTAAATGCCATTCTCTCTCTTTCACTGAGCTTTTGCTTGACAGATGTGACAGCTGCCAACTTCTTCAGCTTCTTCGCTGCGCAGAATCCAGGGTCAATTTGGGAGTGAGGGAAATGTGAATCGACATCATCAATGTTGAGCCTTGCCAGCTGTGCTGTAGAGGTGGCCTCGTCTAAGACTGACTGCTTCATGAAGTGCTGGCATAATCCTCGCACAATCACATCAAGGTCACCACTAAGGAAGGGGACCATTGCCTTGACCGTCTGGTATCTGACCAGAAAAAACTGGTCAAACTGCCTCGCAACCGACTCGAAAAACATCAGGCGTGCAGGCATCAGTGAGTCAGCACAACCTGACTTCACGATGGTGAATGCTATTCCATCAGGGACATTGTACTTCTTTAGATACTTGGTGATGGTATCGACATACTTTCGTACATGACCAAGTACCAGCAACGAGCGGGATGCCACTCGCGCATTCTCTACCCACCGGTGCACACAGAACTTCATGGGAAACACTTGTTCCCGTAATTGTGGTGAAGTCTTCTCACTGGGCGGGTGTTTCGTGGAAAATCCGAGAGAAATGACTTCAGATCCCATCCAGTTGCTCCGAAACCAGCTCTGAATGCATTGTGGACCACATGCAGGCCACAACTGCCGATGTCAATCAGTTTCCATGAGCGGTCATCGTACACCTCAGCCATCAGCTTTTGGTAGAAGGACCAATTCACATTTGGCCCATCCATTGACAGCTGGATCATGTTCGATAGGTTTAGTGTACCAAACTACTCAACAAACACATCAACCATGTTTGCAGCTGTTGCATGGCCAAGAAAGGCACTGGTGAAGTATCGGGTATGCATTGCGTTTCTACCATCATCAAAGAACCTGATGTGTATGTCCATCTGTTTGTTTTGAGTGAAGCGGTTGAAGCTCTCATCAAAGAGGATGACAAAACTGTCAAGCAACCGCACCTGGTCCTTCAACTGCTGGCTGAAATATGGAGCTAGTCCATGGCAGATGATGTAGGCGCTCTTCTTCTCACCACGGCTGAACGACTTTGAGATGGCGCTATATGACATGACTTTCATTGCCCACAGCACTTCTGCACGCCAGTGATCGTCGGTTGTCACATGACTTGCGATGTATGCGGTGTTCACCGATGACTGAAGACGCGCAGGTGTTACAGGTATTGACGTGGCTGCACTTCCAGAAGGTGTAGGTTCTTCAACACAATACAAACACTAGACAAATTGCTATCTCATTGAATATAATATTGAACACAGTATATACATGATTATCAATTATACATAATATTATATATATATATATATATATATATATATATATATATATATATATATATATATATTACATATGTATACACCTATAAATAGTATAATTACGACATGTCCAACAAAATATTATTTGTCAACCTATCCTGTCCGTATTATGTACTTGATTCTAACTGATAATTATGTTTTCTTGTCAATCATGGACACCAGCCGGCGTTGACGCGCATTAGCAAACAGCTGGAACTATTCGTGTAAAGTATGTATTGGCCATTCGCTAGGTGGCGCCACATGTTCACCTGCGCCATCGACGTAACGTCCGTCAACAACCGCATCGCAGCGGAATATCGCCCATTAACGCAGACAGTTACATGCAATTGTCTTTGCTTATTAATTAAGATAACTCCGTAATATCATAAAACACAGGTCTTATTGTTATCACAAAGTATCATAGATACATACCTGTAGTTTCCTGTTGTCTAGTATTGCCGAATAATGTCGCAATTGAGGTTCCCACGCAGCTCATATTTTGTAGCTTCATATTATCAGCGTGTTTTTTGCAAGCATTGGCTTCTAACGGCATATTCTCCCATAGCTTTCACATTAAATGAACATTTGCATATCCAGCAATGTGCCAAAAATACATTTGTCAGATTTCGCGCGAGCCATTTGCTATACTCAGGATTTTTGAGCCAGTCGTCTTGAAACCTCGACTTCCCCATTTCGAAAAAATGTTCGAACTACGCTCGGTGAACAAAAGGCCAATGTCTACCCGTACCAAGCTTAATGTGGTCTGTTAATCTTTACTTCTATCCTTGTCAAAATTCAAGGCTTTTCAAGGCCTTGATTTTGAGTTGGTGAAATTCAACGCGCTGTACGGACCCTGTAATAGCCTTTGTTTCGTGTGCATTTTGCTTGAGCTTATTCATACGCATCTATTCTTGAATGACTGCGTTCGCTTCACGACAGGCCAGCAACTCGAACATTGTCATAGTTTCGCGCCCTCTGATGAGACGAAATTGGACCTGGAATTGGAGCAAGGCATCACCAGTGTTTGGTATATTTGTCGTCAACCGCAGATGAAGCCAAATATTTTATTCTAAATGGTTATTGAAAGTATCATATGCAGTCACGACAGTCAGCTTGCGCTTGCTAGCACCTGGCTCTTACGCCCGTTTACACCGCTTCATTTCAGTTATGGGGCGATAGCATACTGGTTAGAAGGCCGGACTCCTAATCGAGATAAGTTGGTTTCAAATCCCACTGCGGTCGCTTCGAACCTTTGGCAAGTTTGTTCACCCCACGTTGCCACAGTTCACTCAGCTGTATAAATGAGTACTTGGCTATAGACAGTGGTGGATATGTGAACGAATAGTCTACGTGCAGTAATTGCAGCGTGGCTGAATACTTCACACAGAAGTTGAGATGGCCTTGGAATGAACAGGTCTGCCAGGGGGTGAAGTGTAAAGCGCTTTGAGCCGTCCTACGGTATCCAGTATACCGCGCTATATAAGAACGTACCTTTATTGTTCTGTGTAATACTCTCCACTCGGTCTTATTCTTGGCGATCCGACGCAGCTGCTCTAAATACTAGCTTAAAATCAAAATATCTTGAATATCAATTTCTTTGATTTTTTTAAGATAATAATAAATTATACAGTTTTTTTCCAGTTATATCTAAGTTTTCACTGTTTAAAAATGTAACAACACGGTATTAGGATATTTAACTCTCATTTCCATGCAGTTATGGCAATTAGTTATAATCAGTGGTGAATAGCTAATTCAGTTAATGAAATGGTTATTGGAGAAATGACGTTATGGAGATTACTTATTGTTTCATTCAAATGCTTGTACATCATATCAGTTATTGGTTATATGTAATCCGTCTGAATGGTCTGGCGGTTATGTAATAGATTTAGGAGGTGCACTTGCTCATACTGGGTCTTTGCCAGAGTGGTGAACAGCAGGTCCTCTATCAGGCTCTGCACAGAGCAAGACCAACCAATGGCAGTGTCTCAGAAACAAGCGTCACCTTCTTTCAGGTGAGCTCACCGACTGTCATCGATCGAGCAGGATTTATGAGAACTAATCATGTTAAACACCATTACACTCCAGCCCGTCCTCGTGGTTTTGAAAAGGGGTTTCGGGCGTGCGTGATCAAACGGGGATTTCTAGGATGATTTCTGAAAAGTGTTACAGTTAAACGAAATTCTCTTAAAAAGGAGGGGTTCTTTCGAAGACCCAAACCCCTCCCTCGACGACAGGCATGAGTCAGTATCGGTTGGACGCAGAGGAGGAAACGCAACTACGTGATATTGGCACTAGCTCCACATATGCAAATCCTCACCGAGTTGCGTATATACAAAAAAAGAACAACGATTATGGGTCATTCCGCAATTGTGGAACGCTAGCAGGTAATTTCTGTCCCAGCTCTTTAGGTGCGTCTCAACACACTTTTAAATATTCCTCTGACGATTTTTGTATTTACTGGGATGGAAAAGTAAACAAAGCAACATATTTCTGTTTATAGAAGATGCGTGTCTGTTGATATTCAGCAACCCAACTTCTAGCCACAGGACGATAAGAACACATAAATATATAATTACAGCTAAATCACAGAGGGTCTATAAATGATATACTACAACTCCCACTCGTTCACCCCACTTTGCCTCTGTCTTTCGCTAGCCCAAGATTTGGAGCATAATTACTTGAGACATTGATTAGTGAAGTTAAGCACAATTTGTTGTTTTACGTACGGCCTATGATGGTTTGGGTCACACATGACATATAGCTGTTTTCGCACTGTAGCTGTGGCTAAATGTTTGGCGCACTGTTGTGCTTTGGTTTTACGAGGATTTTAGGGCACTGCATTTGTTGTGTTCATTGTATGATGGTTGCGGAATATATTGATGATATAGATGGGAATCCAGACTTCAGCAGTGATTGTCATGGCTGCGATAATAAACATTCAGAAACTGTTGTAGTTCATTTGGAACACTTGGTTGTATAGGGTTGTATAGCTAGCTAGAAACATCAGTTTCTTCTTGAATGAGTATATGGTGTCACTTCTTCGGGAAGTTTGTTCCAACAATCGATTACACGATTTTTGAAGAAGTGTTGACGAATCTACGTATCGGAGTATGTCTTCTTAAGCTTTAAGCTGAGGCCCTCGGTTTACTGCTACCTTAAGAAAACAAATGTTCTGGGTTATTCCTGTTTAGGCCACTTAGATATTTATGCACCTCACATAGGTCCGCCTCAAGACTTTTAGGGGTTGCCCTTGCGTTAAAGTGGAAGACGTGTTTGCTAGTTCGGTAAGACAAAACAAACATGTGACCCGACAGCATCAATTGCACACCCGCCAAATATCCACTTTTCCGGGTACACTCCCGGGTTATAGCACAATTTCCAACATCCCTTCTACGTCTTACCAACATTTCTAACTTTCCAATATTATGGGGTGTTTTACGGCACATCCAGGTGTGACTCAATCATACTTTAATAATAATAATCGTATGATCCCGCCTGAGAGCTGTGGCGTAAACTGACGAGTACATATTGCAGATACCAAAACATGGACATTATCCCTCTTTTATACAATGAAGGTTGACACATATATACCAGTGTCGCAATGTATCTCAACTGCACGAATGAAATTAGACCACAATCAATGTACGCACGTACTATAATCAATGTAATACACTACTGGCACGTACTATAATCAATGTAATACACTACTGGCACGTACTATAATCAATGTTACTGCAGGCCCGTCCCTCAGGGTTTAGAAAAGAGGGATTCAGAAATGTTTTCGATTTTGTCTTAAGTTCATAACACTTATTGATCGATTGGGGAAACATCACTTTTTATGCATACGTAAAAACGGTAAAACCGCCCCGACAAAACAGGATTTTTCGTCCAAAATGGCAAGAACCGATATACAAAACACATTGTACGAGTTACTACCGACCGTCCCAACAAAATGTGTTTTTCTGGTGCGAGTGCACAGTAATAGTATTACTATTATCCCTATGTTTTTGTCCGTTTTTCCAGTATTTGTTTCAAGTTTGTAGAGTTTCCGCTATTTTTTCTATTATTTTAACACGCTCCCCCCCACCGTGTGTGCGTGTGCGTGCTTGCGCGTGCTTGCATCCCAACACAATGTTGTTAGTACGATAAAATTTCTAAGTACATTTTCTGTGAAAGAGTTTGCAATCGTTCAGATGTTGGTTTTATATACTTTTGAATTGAAACAAAAACACTCTAGTCACAATTCACAAAACACTTTGGGTAGCCATCTTGAAAATTACAATTGTTGTTTTCATGCTGACAAAAATGTGTATAATAGTGAAAAGTAACCATCAGAATTGGATTATTATTTTAGTGGAACAAAACTAACAAATTACACATTTGTTACTCTGGGTTGACAGTAAAGTCTAATAGCACTGGAATTTTTATAGCGTGGTGAATTTGACATTTTTTTTCGTTAATATTCTCCAAAGTTCATTTCATGATTTAACAATTGTAACACAGCAATTTTAACTGCACATTTCATTCACGAATTCAGCGGTTATTGAGATATGGTCATTTTGCTGCAAACAATGCGCGATATGAAGCTCAATTGGAGACCATCTTAAGACTAAATTAAGGTAAACCAGTTGTCAACAATGTTGCCCGTATGAAACTTCGCACTGCCCGCATAAGCTGAACCTTTAAAAACGTGCGTGCGTGCGTGTGGTGCGTGCATACGTACGTACATACATACGTATGTCATTACGCGTGCTTGCACATACAGGAAACAACACGCCACAAATGATGCTAAAATTTAATAGTTTATTGTGTATTTTCTGTTCGACACAATAACGAGTTTACAATTAAACGTAGAAAACAGTGAGCGTTTAGACAACGTGTAGGGCTATCCGCAAGTTACAACAACAAATAAAAGGCACTGCATCATTGCCGTTTAAATATGATAATAATAAGAATCGATTACACCTTCACATACATCGTTCCTGTGAGTCTGTGAGTACCTCCTTCAAAAACGGCGCATCTTCACTGTTCATGCAACGACAACACCAACTCGTAAAATAAACGGTACAAACGAATGCATAAATATTTCATTTAATGCGAATTTTGTCCTGTGGTAGACAACGTCTGTGACGATTGTCATCATTGTACGTGGCACAGGGATAACTTACATACCAATCAATGAGTTAATTTTCAGAGGGTTTTGAAAGCAAATGTACAACTTGCGTTCTAGTCAACATGTTGCAGTTTAGTTTCGTATTCTGCAATTTGTGAAATTGAATGGTGCCACTTATCGACAGGTATAACCTATCACTGACAGTGATAAATAACCGCCGGCCTGTGTCGTGTATCAGTTTTTGCCAATTCAAAATTTCACTCAGCCAGCTCTTAGAGAGCTCGTTCGGCTGGCGTTCACGTGAACCGTTTACAGTTTAGTTTCGTATTCTGCAACTTGGCGAGCCGGCGATGGTTATTGCGGTTATATTTGCGCACGAACGTGCTGCGGTCGATCTGCAGACGACTTTCGCGCGTGTTTGAGTCCGACACCAGGGTGCCCATTATGACGTATTCGCCGTTGACCTTTAACCTCGGACAGTGGCACCTGTCGGGCGCCCACACGAACTCCTTGTTGAGAAGCGTCAGCGTGTTCTTGTACGACTGCATGATGAGCATCTCGTACCGCGTCTCGTTGTCGAAGTACTCGAAGCCTTCGATGTAGGCACGTACAACTGTAGACGGAAATATAGGTAATCAGGTAATAGACTCCAATCACTACTAAAGACAATAATAATAACAATTCGTACAATCGTTATCCTTATAGTTGAATCCGCTTAACAAAACCAGGGATAACAGAATCAGACCAACTAGCAAAACCTCGTTGGGTCAATGGAATATCAAGGTACCTTTTTCATTTACCATTTTTGGCTGTTTTTCATTGGCCAAATGAGAATGTGCACACCGGGCCATGCCAAAGGCCATCAAAAACACAATTGGCCCATTACTGGCCCCAGTTAACCAAACCTGATTGGGCAAATGATTGACAAACATTATTGGCCCAATGACAGCCATCGTTGGGCCAATTATGTTTTAGAGCCTCCATTGGCCCAGTCAGTTTTGTTAGCTGGGAGCCATTTAGTAGACTCAGACATATTCTTGGGACTGAATTATTCCCTTTTCTTGTTGTATTGAAATGCGCCTTCAAAGTGGACCAGCCGCTTATACGCTCAATATGATAACATTTCTCTGTTCGAAATTATTATTTTGAGCGGTGGTTCACTATACCCACAATGCACTGTGTCTACGGGATAGCACACAAGACAACTTCATTCTGAGATTACAACGTCGTTTCCATGTATCAAAAAACGAAAATTACAAAACTTTGTCAACTGATAAAAATCTGTAGGTGATAATGGTGCATTCTCATACCTTAGGCGGATCTACTCTCACTTACAAAACAACAAGCCTAGATAGTTAACCAAACATCCATACTTCATATAATCATTTCCAAAACTAGGATACTGCATTACCCGAATATCATAGATTACAACAGTACCACATTATGTGCGAACTCGTTAAAATAACATTAAATAACAAACATCGTTTGAGTATTGGGTAAATATTCCGTAGAGGGCGCTAGCTCACGGTGTCTGAAGCCACTATCCGAAAGGTGGCGGCACCATTTTACCAAAATCCTAAATGATTGTTGTGGATAATTGTGACACGCCTATTTTGTGATGTTTTTATCAAAAGCGCCATATTTTACTTATGCGTCGTCGTGGGTACTTGTATTTCTGCAGACGGCTGTTCACTTAGCAAAACAAACTACATAATTTTATAGAATATTCTATAGGATTTTTGCGGACACAACTGTGTAGAATTAAAAAAGTATTGTGCAGTATATTTTTAGAATATTCTGCAATTTTTTTTAATAAAATATTCTATAGGATTTGTGCGGACATCGCACTAGAATTTGTCGTTTCTACAGTTTTCCATGCAATATTCTGCTTTACACGGTAGCTTTCTGTAAAATTCTATAGAACATTTAAGTAGATACAGATTCATACAGTGTATAAGTATTTCTATATAATTTGTAGTATTCTCCAGTTTTCTACCAAAAATTATACTTTACTCTGTAGAATTACATATAATTCTATAAAAATGTTTTAATTATATAGATTTTTGCTAAGGGTAGGTGATGTTACGTACCGAAGTTACTCCTGCAGTAGTTCTTCAGCCTGGCAGTAACCTTCTTGCACGGAGCACAGTGACCTGCCAGGGAACATAAAAGACGTGATACAAGTCTATATGAATGTGCTTGCAAGCTAAAGGAACACCATTTTAAAGAATATTTCAACAGATCTTATATAGTACATTTGAAAGCAACGTATATTTCAACTATGACCACATATTCAGGTCAATGGCCAAAGAGGGTCTGAAAAGGTAACATTTCCATGTGTAAGCCTTGGTTCCGGGATTGTTGGCCTACTTAGAATGACAGCGAAAGAAAACGTGAACAATAATTAACCAATATTAGATCAGCCTCCCAAGCAATCAAATCTCTCTCTCTCCCCCCTCCCTCCCTCCCTCCCTCCCTCCCTCCCTCCCTCTGTCCCTCCGTCCTGCCGTCCCTCCCTTCCTCCATCCTTCCGTCCCCCCCCCTCTCTCTCTCTCTCGCTCTCTATATCTCCCTCCCTCCGTCCCTCCCTTCCTCCATCCTTCCGTCCCCCTCTCTCTCTCCCTCACTCTATCTCCGTCCCTCCCTCCCTCTCTCCTTCCCTCCGTCCCCCTCCCTCCCTCCCTCCCTCACTCACTCACTCCCTCCCTCCCTCCCTCCCTCCCTCCCTTCTTCCATCCTTCCGTCCATATCTCTCTCCCTCTCTCTATCTCCCTCCGTCGTTCAGTCCCTCTCACTCTCTCCTCCCTCCCTCCCTCCCTCCCTCCCTTCCGCCATCCTTCCGTCCCCCCTCTCTCTCTCCCTCTCTATCTCCCTCCCTCCTTCCTTCCATCCCTCTCTCTCTCTCCTCTCTCCCTCCCTCCGTCCTTCCCTCCATCCTTCCGTCCCTCTCTCTCTCTTCTCTCTCCCTCCCTCCATCCTTCCCTCCCTTCCTCCGTCCTTCCGTCCCTCTCTATCCTCTCTCCCTCCATCCGTCCTTCCTTCCCTCTCTCTCTCTCCCTCCTTCCGCCCTTCCCTCCCTTCCTACATCCTTCCGTCCCTCTATCTATCTATCTATCAATCTCTCTCTCTCTCTCTCTCTCTCTCTCTATCTCTCTCTCTCTCTCTCTCTCCCGTCCTTCCCTCTCTCTCTCTTTCTCTCTCTCCTTCCCTCCCTTCCTCCGTCCTTCCCTCCCTCTCTCCTCTCTCCCTCGCTCTGTCCTTCCCTACCTTCCTTCCCTCCCTTCCTCCGTCTTTCCCTCCATTCCTCCGTCCTTCCCTCCCTTCCTCCGTCCTTCCCTCCCTTCCTCCATCCTTTCCTCCCTTCCTCCGTCCTTCCCTCCCTTCCTCCGTCCTTCCTTCCATTCCTCCGTCCTTCCCTCCCTTCCTCTGTCCTTCCCTCCCTTCCTCCATCCTTCCCTCCCTCCCTCCCTCCGTCCTTCCCTCCCTTCCTCTGTTCTTCCCTCCCTCCGTCCTTCCCTCCCTTCCTCTGTCCTTCCCTCCCTCCGTCCTTCCCTCCCTACCTCCGTCCTTCCCTCCCTACCTCCGTCCTTCCCTCCCTTCCTCCGTCCTTCCCTCCATTCCTCCTTCCTTCCCTCCCTTCCTTTCCTCCCCCCGTCCTTCCCTCCCTTCCTCCGTCCTTCCCTCCATTGCTCCTTCCTTCTCTCCCTCCCTCCCTCCGTCCTTCCCTCCTTTCCTCTCTCCCTCCCTCCCTCCCTCCCTCCCTCTCTCTCTCTCTCTCTCTCTCTCCCCCCAATTACGGTTTCTGTGATGAGAGAAGTTTTAGTTTGGCTTAGTATGCATAACAATCATAACCAACTTGGTGTTAAAAGTGTATTAGTTAAAAGTGGCCGGATTAGTTATACTGGTTATGTATGAATGTTCACGGTTACAAAATTAACCACCAGCAGAAAGCGAGCGCATTCTATAGCCATTTGATGTACGTGTTAAAGTTTACCGGGGCGGGATGGCGTGCTTCGATTCTTCCAAATCGCGTTCGTCCTTGACTTCTTGTTTTTCCTCCACGCTTTCCCGTAATTCCTTCGACGGCCACCAGAGGCACCACCTGTATGTAAGAGGCACATTTGGCTGGGTCCTAGCTCCTCAACTACGCAAGAAAACAGACGGCTTACGGACATTTCGGTGTTATGGTTGTTTCGGCTGCCTGGTCGTCTCGGTCGCCGCCATTACCATTTCGGCGGCTATAGTGTAAACATTTCGGTTGTCGGTAGAAATTTTATATTTTGGTCGGTAAAATGTGTATCCTTTGGCGCAATGTTTTTCAGCACTCTATATGCTCTGCCTGGTTGTCCCGCCGTTGCAATCAATAACACGTCCGTATTCTTCCATCGTACCAGTTACCGCCTCTCAGCATTCCCATCTATTCCACCTGCTTCCTTCCTCCACACAAATTACGATCCCACGCTTGCTCACTCCCACTCCCTGGCCTGTTCGTTTTCCCGCTTCTACGTTGGTTATGGCCTTTTCATAAATGCTCAAAGCGACAGTGTCGAGAGGAAGTATTATTGTTCGGGGTGTTTAGACATGTCGTTCGTCTAAACGCGCACACAATTTAGTTGCGCGCTATCCAGCGACAGTGTGTCACCCGACAAATTTGGGCAAATATCGCATTTATAAAACGGCCCCAACAGCATAACAACCCTAAGCGGAGAGTTAAGCTGAACACGTATCCAAGCAATTATGAATAACTCGTTAAAATAACCAGTGTCTTAATGATACGACTGTTAATAAGCACACGTAGCAAGCGCCAGTCAGCGTTAACATGTTTCCATTAGTTCAACTTGTTAATTACGATATCGTAATATTCTACAAAGCCATCCTCCTTACATGCTGAGAAACATACACAATATGTTCCCTAGTGTATGCCAAAGTTATAAAACTACTAATCACCGGTTATGATGAAATTCCAATGAGCTACCGTACCTTTTGCGCCACGTCCCGATTGTTTGTCTGACCGCGGTGCCGTAGGCTGTAATGACGCCGGGCGGTGACGTTCTGTTGACGTCGGTGCTGGTCGCTGCGGGTATGACCGGGACACTGGTGATCGTGTCGGGTACTGCTGCTGCGGGTATGACCGGGACACTGGTGATCGTGTCGGGTACTGCTGCTGCGGGTATGGCCAGGACACTGGTGGTCGTGTCGGGTACAGTTGTTGTGTAGGATATGGCCGAGGCGTCAAGGGTGTCTTCGGGTACGTCCTGGGTGTCGATATTTGCTGCTGCCGTGGCCGCGGATGTTGAGGGTACGAGTGAGGTCGTCCCAGATACGGGGGTAGGGCAAACGGGGGCAATATTGTTGGCCGCCAGGTGGCGGGATTGGAACGCTGGGGTGGACGCGGCAGCCAAGGTCGTACGACGACAGGTGTCATGTTTGCTGCGGGGTTTGTGACACTGTCCCATTTGTACGCGCTCCTGTCATAGCCACCCCCGGCCTGGGTTGGCTTACCGCCGTATCCGTACGAGTTCACAGTCCTCCTTACCCCAGTCTCTATGTTTCCTCCCCTTCCCGTATTTCCCAAACTATCACGTTTCGGGTAGACCGTTCTGATGGGGGTACGTCCCACGCCCCTCTTCGGGTCGATTCCCCCAGTGTTCGCTCGTGACCAGTACGCCTGATTGATCGACATGTCTGCCCTAGTCGCCTCTGGGGAAGAGACACCACCTCTTCCAGCGTCTCCCCGTTCCGGATTTGTTGGGTACGCCCGACCATTCCCGCCATAGAGCCTCTTCCGACGCGGGTAGACGCCCGGGCGGGGCAGGCCCGGCTGGGGAAGATGCTCCCGCGACGCAGGGTGATCCTCTCCCACCACGTACACTCTCACTCCTTTCGTTCGAGGATCATTCGGTAACCGCCCGGATCGATCCGGAAGTCGAGGCGGAATCGGACTGACGTCGTTTCTCTGGTTGCCACCAGGGGCGTGCCTGTTTGTGTAACTTCCGCCTCTACTTCCGGTTCCTGTATTTCGCGACCCATAAGATGACGCATCGCGACTACTGCCCTCAACGTAAGTCGATGGATGATTTTCTCTTTTTCCGGTTCCTCTTTCGGTAGGCGGATGTGTATTTGGTGTGTTGCGATCATTCGAAGACGATTCTTGTGGTCGGTCATGTCGGGGCTGAAAGCTTCCACCGGGCGGTATCTGCTCCCCAACGCGTGACGGAGCCGCCAGTCCGCCTCTAGAGCTTCCGCGAGGTGCACCGCTCCCCGGGTATGGTGGGATTGCCGGACCGCGACGTCCGTTTCTTCTCGTGTTACGTTGCTCGTCTTGCCCGCGGTTAAGTCGTGGTTTCTGAGGAGTCCGTCTGGGAGCGCCACTGTAGCGGTGTCTGTAGTGGCGCCTCATTGGCGTGATTGTGAAGTTGGCGGCGCTCGTGTCGTTGATGGTCTGGTTCCGCGCGATGTAGTACTCGAAGTAGACGCCAGGGTTCTGTTGGCGAAACATCAGCTAGCAAGAAATGAAAGAACGCGTTTTAATGATCGACACCTGACTACCTTTGGTGATGTTGATTACCCGGATGAAGCAGTGTATTCATGTTTCCGACCACCAACACACTCGCACGCGCGCACGCACGCACGCACGCACGCACCCACGCATGCACGCACGTACAACACACATATACAAACACCTTTCGTCCACTTTCTCAACGCACTGCCATAACTCCAACCGCTTCAAACAACTGTGCAGTTGAGACGTTCTGACACAGAACCTCATTGGTGTCACAATCTGCTCATGGGAAACACGGTGTGCCCTCTAGCCGTCTTACCACTAGAGAGACGTTCTCGGTGAGCGGGCCGGCAGCTCGCAAGGTCTCCTGCGCGCCTTGACGGCGGTACATGAACTGAACACCTCCGGCGCTGTAGTTGCCCGTGTGCGAGATCTTCCAGTCTCCGTTCACAATGTATCTACCGCTGTCTTCTTGTAGCGCTGTAGCACAAAATAATAACATGCAGGGGTCAGACCACAGTTTATTTTCCCTTGGTGAGCATGTCGAAAACCAAAGAGCCTTTGATTAGCACAGTTTTGTCACTTAATTTTGCGCTGCCTCACATGTTTTTATTACGACCCGATATTCATTTTGTTCCAGTCATTTCTAAAAAAAATAGACTCATTACTGGTAACAGTAATGAGTCACAAAAGCCAGAAATGACAAAAGCATTCCGTACACAGGTAGTTGGTGCTGTTGTCCCGGAAAGTCACGTCGCATGCTCCCTTCGGTATCGTCGCTATTTTCGTGTAGCCATAGCCTGAAACAAGACAACCTCGTAAGTGAACGATGATTCAGGACGAAGAGCCACATCACAGAAACGTAGTCGACATTCATAATCAAATAATAATAATTGTTAAACAAATAAATAAATAAATTAATTAATCAAAAGGTAAAAGGGTGCGGTATCCAGTCCTTGGGACCGCTCATAGCGCTTTTCACTTCACCCCCTGGCAGACCTTACACTTCACCCCCTGGCAGACCTTACACTTCACCCCCTGGCAGACCTTACACTTCACCCCCTGGCAGACCTTACACTTCACCCCCTGGCAGACCTTATACTTCACCCCCTGGCAGACTTTACACTTCACCCCCTGGCAGACCTTACACTTCACCCCCTGGCAGACCTTACACTTCACCCCCTGGCAGACATTACACTTCACCCCTGGCAGACCTTACACTTCACCCCCTGGCAGACCTTACACTTCACCCCCTGGCAGACCTTACACTTCACCCCTTGGCAGACCATTCAAATATCAACTCGACTTCCATGGGAAGCATTCAGCCACGCTGCAACTACTGCGCGAAGAATATTCGTTCACATACCGACCACTGTTTATAGCCAGGTACTCGTTTATACAGCTGAGTGAACTCAATCAATCAATCAATCAACAAACCAACAAATTAACCAACCAACCAATCAATAGTCAGGGTGCCCCCGTTCCCTACAGCTCACCTGTTTCGGGGGTTGCTAGTAGGTAGGCAGCCTTATAATGGAGACAGGTGACGTTTCTACCTCCACACATGTGGCACTTGTCGTAGACGGCGTTGGAGCCAACCCTTCCGTCGCAACCCGCCGTCTGGGGACAAGACAGCGAACGTGGTACGTAGCGTATATGCCATACAATAATTACAAGTATTGTTCACGGAGAAGTAATTAGCCTATATAAGTTATTGCGTGTTCTTGTTGAATGTGAGTCAGATGCATATTTATTTTTATGTAACAAACAAATTGTTTCATTTTCCAATCATATTAACAGCTTCAACAAACCTGACCGTTTGTTGGACAATATTTGTGAAAAACGTTTTAACTCTAGTATTGCTAACGATACTTTCCGTTGCTGGTTTCTCTTCATTAAACCCACCAATAACTGTCGTCGATAGGGGTGACTATCGGGAAAGTTTTACTATTGCGATAGTATCGCGAAAGCTGCATTGCACTACTATTGCAATACTATTGCGATAGTTTCATAACTATCGCTATAGTAACCCGCAATAATGAAAATAGTCCCAAACCGCAATTGATGGGTGGCGCCATCGTGTGGCCTTGGAGGTAGTTGATTTAAAATGCTGAATCCGTGAATGACACAGCTCAAATCGACGATTGTTGACGTTCGGCCGATAAATACATAAATCTAACATGTTTATTTCTGTTAACACAGCGATACAGTGACACAGTAACACAGCGATACAGTGACACAGTAACACAGCGATACAGTGACACAGTAACACAGCGATACAGTGACACAGTAACACAGCGATACAGTGACACAGTAACACAGTAACACAGCGATACAGTGACACAGTAACACAGCGATACAGTGACACAGTAACACAGCGATACAGTAACACAGCGATACAGTGACACAGTACCGCAGTAACACAGCAATACAGTGACACAGTAACACAGCGATACAGTGACACAGTAACACAGTAACACAGCGATACAGTGACACAGTAACACAGCGATACAGTGACACAGTAACACAGCGATACAGTGACACAGTAACACAGTGATACAGTGACACAGTAACACAGCGGTACAGTGACACAGTACCGCAGTAACACAGCGATACAGTAACACAGTGACACAGTAACACAGCGATACAGTGAACACAGTAACACAGCGATACAGTGACACAGTGACACAGCGATACAGTGACACAGTAACACAGCGATACAGTGACACAGTAACACAGCGATACAGTGACACAGTAACACAGCGATACAGTGACACAGTAACACAGTAACACAGCGATACAGTGACACAGTAACACAGCGATACAGTGACACAGTAACACAGCGATACAGTAACACAGTAACACAGCGATACAGTGACACAGTAACACAGCGGTACAGTGACACAGTACCGCAGTAACACAGCGATACAGTGACACAGTAACACAGTGACACAGTAACACAGTAACACAGCGATACAGTGACACAGTAACACAGTAACACAGTGACACAGTGACACAGTGATGCGAGTAGCCCTGCTGAGTTGTTTTGTAAACTATCGTTTCTAACGACAGTTCTATCTATCGATGATAAATATCGATAGTTCAATTTAATATCGATAGTATTGCATCGCCACATCGACTATTGCGATGCATCGATAGTTCGATGTAATGTTACACCCCTAGAGATAGTTCGATGTAATATTACATCCCTAGAGACAGTTCGATGTAATGTTACACCCCTAAAGATAGTTCGATGTAATGTTACACGATACGATTGACTAGAAATCTCAAATTTGGGTTCAAATGCGAGTCAGCGCATTTAAATGCAAATGCAAATGTTTGAAATTACTCAAATGCAAATGCACCGGTACATGATTGCATTTAAATGCAACTGCAAATGCAAGGGTTTGGAAAAAATACAAATGCAAGTGTTTTAAATACAAATGCAAGTGTTTGGAATGATTCAAATGTAAGTGTTTGAAATTACTCAAATGCAAATGCAAATGCTTGAAATGGTTCTAATGCAAATGCGCCCTTACATGATTGTATGCAAATGCACGTGTATAGTTTTCAATCGTTTTTTTTTGTAAGTGAAAGGGGCAACAAAGTACAAGTCGGTTTGCATCAAATTTATTGAACATCAACCATGGTTGGCCAACCAGGCAACTACTGCTATGTTATGGGACGACACTGCTCGACGGTGTCTCATCACAGCACCACACGATGTGTTCATTGCACTTAGTGTACATTAGGGAGACAACAAATCCAGTCAGCAGAGCCTGGTCAGACTGTTCACTACCTGCCTTAGACAGAGTGTTATCAGTGCTGATTGTCACATACGGAAGAAGTCTCTGAAAAAAATAATGCCAGCTTTAGAGACCATGTATAATTACCAAACTGTTTACTTGGTACCATATAAAGCATATATGGCTTATATTGCCATCAAAATGAGAATGTGGGACAAGTAGGCCCTATAATCACTTATTCACTGGTTAAACTGGTCAGCTGAACGTTCACTGGTAGATAAGGCTTGAATGATCACACATATTTGCTTAGTAAGGAAGACTTGGGCTTTACTGTCTGTTAGTCTGTTTTACAAATAATATGTTGAATAGAACACAATATAATTGTAATAGTAATAGGAAGCAATGTAATAGTAATTGACCTATTACTTTTCCTGGTGTCTAACTATCCGGTGTACAGTTGTATTGTATCTTATTGTCTGGTATTTAATTGTCACAGTGTACATACAACGGTTTTGTCACATATGCATATACAGGTGTATTACATAGTACATATTGCGGTAAATTAAACCACACACTGCATAGTACGGTCACACACAGTAGATAGTACATTCACACACAGTAGATAGTACGGTCACACACAGTAGATAGTACATTCACACACAGTAGATAGTACGGTCACACACAGTAGATAGTACGGTCACACACAGTAGATAGTACGGTCACACACAGTAGATAGTACATTCACACACAGTAGATAGTACATTCACACACAGTAGATAGTACATTCACACACAGTAGATAGTACGGTCACACACAGTAGATAGTACATTCACACACAGTAGATAGTACATTCACACACAGTAGATAGTACGGTCACACACAGTAGATAGTACATTCACATACAGTAGATAGTACGGTCACACACAGTAGATAGTACATTCACACACAGTAGATAGTACGGTCACACACAGTACACAGCATACAGAAAAGGGTAACATCAGTTCAGTGAGGGGTCTTTCCAGATTGCCATAAAGTAGCCGGGTCCCAAAGTAGCCGGAGTAAATAAATATTGTATTCTTACCTTGATATGATTCAAAATGTTCGTGGTCTCCCTGATATATCACTCGGCAAATCATAATGATCACAAACAATTGAACGCTTGAATAACTCAACATCGGGGATGGTGACTGATATCCATGCACTGATATCCATGACTTCCAGCCATTAATGCGCTGCCCAGCAGAGTCTATCCACAGATTGAATAGCGAGCTCAAATTATGTGTGATGGTGTTAAACTAGATTCACAAGTTACATAATAGTATTGTTAATTTCGTAGCATTTCATAGGTCAAACAAAACACCCATAACTTCCAGCCTTTCATGCACTGCTCAACAGAGTTCGTCAACAGAGTCAATAGCGAGCACAAATTGTATGTGATGGTGTTAAACTGGATTCACCGGTTACATGATAGTATTTAAGACTAGCTCTAAAATTAAGTGGAATCAAAGACAAGATTGGAAAACAAATTTGCAGGTTCAACAATGAGTAAATGAACTTCGTAAACATGTGATATGTTGTTGCAAATGTTTATTAATCAAATACAAATGTTTTTTAATCAAATGCAAGTGCAAATGCAAATGTTTTGATTCAAATGCTGATGCAAATGTCTTGGATTACAAAAATACAAATGCATTTGAACCCAAGCCTGAGTCTCGGATGAAACCATCCGACTGCATCGCTTACGATGAAATCGTAGCGTGTGTCATCCCATACGATTCTCTCGGATACGAGTCACTCGTACGATTCCGAGTTTAGGACGTGTTCTAAATTTACTCCGATTCTATCGGACGAGCAGTGGGATTGACCAATCAGAACACATCAATGCTGACTTACGACCTCATTGGGAAAATGGCGGAAGCTTCGATTCGGCTATCGTCCTCACTCCAATTACTGATCAAGCTTTAGCATGAACGACTCGCTGTGTAATGTGGCCGGCTCTTTATACATTATAAAGATAGAAACAACGCTCGCGAGAAGCAATTCTCCAGGACGCCGACCAATGATGCACATTTGAGAAAATTACGTATTTTATCAGAGTAAATACTGATCGACACATCAGACCAGTCATCACTCTTTTTTTTAGTTTTGACGCTATAATTATTGTATCAACTTGAGACGTGAAAATGGGCGTTTTGTCAAAATGCAAAACACTGCTATTAATATGTAACATTCACGACGCTGACATTCTCTTTCTCTTCGTTTTCGTCGGAGCTAAACTGATTGGGTCCCGTCATTCTGTCGACTATGGTAAACAACTTTGACGTCGTGCGATACGACCGAACCGACTGACGCGTAACTACGTCTGTCTTCTTGTCCGAGGCGTACGGCTCTGTTTCCTCGCACGAGTTTCCTTGTACGAGTTTCCTCGTACAATGAGCTCGACTCGGTTACGTCATATTTAAATGTCACATGTCGCAAAAAACGAACTTTGACTTGTGCCTTGGCCATTGGATAATGAACCACGGGGTATTTTTCAAATCGGTTAATGTCGTTCACAGCGTTTGAACTACTGGACTGCCTAATGCTACTTTTGGACAATTCCGAAATGGCAACAGAGATATGGTGACGAGTCCTAACATTGACTGATGATATGGATCTGGTTGATTTTCATCTCGTCTAGGGTCTGGAATTAACTCCCCATCACTTTAAAAACATCTGAAACTATAGCTATTTTCTGAAAAAAACTCCACACATATTTATTCCAAATTGCATTTCCACCATAAATCTTCGGTTTTCCCTCGTTTTGATAATGACTTTTGCGCGTCCCTGTTCACGATTATGCTTAATGACTCTGTTTTTTGTTGCGCCTCTGAGCTCAGGTTCTTGAATATATAGGCGCCATAGAATTTAGTTATTAGTATTATTATTACGGCGTTGGACGTATTTGTACTAATATTTCATGATGACGTAAGCCAAAGGCGCCGACCTACCGCACAGTTTCCGTTGACGCAAACGACGGTAGCGCCACTATCGCCCTTAGTGGTGGCGGTTCGGCAAGGCGTGCCATCAAACAGCTTGCCGAAATTGTAGTAGAAATTGAATCCGACCGCCATGCACGTCAGTTCACACTGGTTGGTTCCTGCGACAACAAATATCCACATACGTGTTGCGAACATTTCAGTGAAGCCAAGTGAAATACTAGATAGAGTTAGCCATTTCGCATTACATATCGTTAATTCCGTGACTTATAGGTACTGACTTCAGCTGAATTTGCCGGTCGTAATTTTCACATGCGTAAATGTGGATAGAATGGCCTCCATTAGTGAATACGCTATTTATCAGAAGACATGCTTAAAACTGCTTACCCAACTGATTTAGCCGGTTCAATGGTGTCCAAATATGTAGTGTATGAATAGTTTATTATCACTGTCATGTTTATCCGCAGTCGATTTAATAAAAAGAAATGCCTATTTTGGTTAAAATCGTCGAAAGAATTAACTTTAGTCGTTAGATCTGGTAAGGATACAAATTAATAGTGGATATCCAAAATGGTAAACACTGTGTAAACACAATGCTGATCATGGGCGTGACTTCCATCCTCTCGCCGATAACATGATAAAATTACGAAATTTCACCAAGGAAGAAAATCGTGATTTTTCAGCAATTTTATTTTCACTTCAGTTAATGCTTGAACAAGACAATTTTGCGTGGAAGCCTTCTCTCAACGATGGGGAATTTACATCATTGGTAGTTGGAATGACTATATCAAGTTGGGCTGGGTTTAACATTCAGTGACAGTAAGATTAGGCCAACGAGGATCATAACAACCTCAGGTAATCATAACATACATACATATGTCTGCTGTACCCACTTAATTGGCTTTATTGTATACAATTAATCATTATCACGTCAACGTTCAGTAAATATGATATTTACACATCGCATACCTAATGTATCACGATACAACAAGGGGAAACTATGACAGTGATATAATTATTTAAACAAAGTATTTTTAGACGCACCCACTGTTTGTTTCTCATTCATTTACTGCTTCAGGGTGCGATCTACTTCCGCCAATATACAACGGTGCTTTTAAAAAGCCATATAACATACGATATACGATATCCTGTCAACTGTGTTGCCAATATAGTTCTTCGGGTATGTCTCATCCACAGAAGCGACACAAAGACAGTGGCGAAATATCGGGTATTGTCATATTCCATAAGAGGCAACCCACGTGACCTATATAAGTAAACTTCCCCCAAACGTGTTGCCTGCAGCAGAATGGGTCTGGATTTGGGGTAAGACCACAGTTGACCTTCCTGTTTATTGTTTCACACGAATGTAAGGCGTATTAAATTGCGAATTTATGGGAATTTTTCTGCTATGGGCCACGTGGGCGCATGAATACAAGGCTATTTTTGTCAAAATTGATGGGCATCACACGTCGGGGCGTTTTAAAAGATCTGGAGGTATGTGATTTTGATAAAACTTGGTCAGCATGTCAATGAGAGGATGGCAGTTGCTGTGAAAAAGTTTCAGAATTTTTAGTGGTCACGTTTTCTTATAATCTAACAAAACGTTAACATGGCCACCAATGCAATTTTCAACTGTGGTCTGACTCCTCTGGGGATGTGGGTGGGAGACAGCATGGAGAGGATTGGGAAATACCTCCGCTGTAGGGCGCCCACTCATATGTCTTCCCTTGGACGGGCTGGTCGTTCCGCAGGCTGCATTGGTAGGCACGCGGGTCTTTGTCCCCCGGGGCGCACTCCTGCAACAATAGATGACAGGTGACGGAATCATGTCAGCGTCAGTGCTGTGGGCACAACCCTCGCGAAGATGCATAATCTCGGCTGTCAACTGTCACCTTCTCCCCGCATTGTCATCGACCTCCAACGTCGACCGTCGCGATAGTCGACTGTTAGAGAGGCCAGGTCACAACTTAATTCCCACGTTCAAGGTAAACGATGACGTCCTGGTGGTTTTCATGCGATATCACATTTCAGATTTTTTCCTCCTGAAATATTATTTTATGAACGTAGAAATGGTTATGCTTGAGGAATACGACACTTATACTGAATATGCACGCACGCACGCCCGCACGCACGCACACTCACACACGCACACGCGCACACACACTTTCCCTCTCCCTTTCCCTCTCACTCACGTACGCACACTCACACATTCACACGCGCGCGCGCACACACACACACACGCACGCACACACACACAAACACACACACAAACACACACTTTCTCTCTCCCTCGCACGTACATGAAGACACACACGCACGTTATCACGTTGACATTTAAATTACCGCAGTATTATTGATTGCAGGATCTATTGTGCGTAAAATTAAAGTTTAATTGGCCGTTAAATTATGGGGATTATCCTTTAGGCTGATTTCTGGTAAAGAATAAATACAACAAACACGACTAAATTTTAAAGCAAGTTGAAGTAAGAATATATATATATATATATATATATATATATATATATATATATATATATATATATATATATATATATATATTTACTTCAACTGCTTTAAAATGTAAATGTATATATATATATATATATATATATATATATATACGTATATGTATATATACGTATATGTATATATATACATATATACATATACACATATACATACATATACATACATATATATATATATATATATATATATATATATATATATATATATATATATATATAT
This sequence comes from Lamellibrachia satsuma, assembly GCA_033239005.1. Classification (NCBI taxonomy): domain Eukaryota; kingdom Metazoa; phylum Annelida; class Polychaeta; order Sabellida; family Siboglinidae; genus Lamellibrachia; species Lamellibrachia satsuma. The sequence continues at coordinate 1,494,478 of BSQZ01000041.1, read as the reverse complement.
ATATATATATATATATATATATGATTTTCAGAGCAATGAAAATATATATTTGAGAGCAAGATTGTTGGCTGCTTCAAAATTCCTCCTTTCTGTGCATTGCATATAGTTAACATAGACTAGACATACTGTATATTTCTTGATATTCAGTGTATTTTAAACATTGTTCCATTTGTCATTGAGTCAACTCATTACGATTGATTTATTTTAATGCAGTGTTCTTATTTATTCAATATCTCAAATGCAAAGCGCTTTAAATAAGTTACTCTCTGCCAAGTTACACCACCGTAGGATTATTTATTTACGGGCAGAATCGAACGTTAGATATGTGTGATGCTTTTAGTTGGTGTTGGTGTTTCTAAAAAAGTGGGCTGTTGAATTGAAAGCAGTCCTCGCGCCAGTTCTTAATTAAACATCTGTCGCCAGAGTAAGGGCTTCTTGGCAGTGGCTTCTTACAACGACTGCGGCGCTAATTAATGTGTCACTCATTTGTTAAAAAAAAAACGTTGAATTCTGCTGCATCGTGTACTCTGTTGTAAATAAATTGAGGTCACGAGTTTAGAATTGCAAAGGAAGCCTGTATGAAATGATGGTGAACAAAACCACCGCAATTTATAAAATGTTAAATGTAGTTGTGATTCGTGACGTAGGATCTTACGCTTGATAACGCATCCGTTGACGTGAAAATATTAGATTCAAATGTAGACAGGGCAGTATGGCCGTACCGTCCTGAGATATCTACATTGACAAGAAAAAATAGTTGTTGAATTACGACACATTGTCAAACAATCATATGTGGATTGCGATAACTTGGCCTACCATATATGTATAGTAAAGCCTTACATGCTATGTAAAAAGTGGACAAAATCGACAGGACAAAATCTCACAAAGTAAAATTTTTACAAAATCCCACAGTCCAATATTATTAAATTTTTTGTGCGAGTTAATTATGTTTCATTAGCTAGCTTAGCTTGCCATGTTGCAGGTAGTGGATTTTTGTTCTCTTGTTGGAAGGTCATTGATGAATCTAATTGATATGTTGTCTTGTTAGGGGTAATGACTTCCTTAGTCAGCTAATTTCTGACATTTGCACAAGGTGTTTATGTTATAAAAGGCCAAATCACACAAACAAATGTTTAACATGGTTTAACGAATTTTAAGTATATGGGGTGTTTTAATTTCGTTATTTTATTAGCATGGGTACCCGTGGTGTATTTAGGATCTAGCATAAGGGAGGCCGGGGGGCCGGGGGTCCGGGAGGTCGGGGGCCGGGGGGGCCAGGGGGATTATGTCCCGGATCGTTTGAACTTGGCTATTAGGAGGCATGGTGCAGTAGCGGCAGACAACGAGTAGTTTAAAATAACAAATTGCAAGGACTGCACCAGACAGTTACTGCGTAGTTCGTTTTTACTGTTGTCTAGCTCACCTATATTTTAGGTCAGACATGTGTGGAGAACAGTCGAAAAAACTTGTCAAAAATTAGCACTTCCTCGTGAGCGCCATTACTACAAGCTTCCGGAAATATATGTTAGATGGCACTGCTCAAAATACGAAGTAACCTGTCAATTGTACGTCGACAATAAATTAGTCAAAAACCGTAACCAATAGGAATGAATAATTTACAAGTTACATACTGATTGTGTAAATACCAACAATGTCAGTAAGCTGACAAATAGAAATGACAGATAATTTACAAGTTACATACTGATTGTGTAAATACCAACAGGGTCAGTACGTTGACAAATAAAACTGACAGATAATTTACACGTTACTTACTGACTGTGTAAATACCAACAGTGTCAGTAAGTTGACAAGCAGAAATGACAGATAATTTACAAGTCACGTACTGACTGTGTAAATACAAACAACGTCAGTAAGTTGACAAACAGAATTGACAGATAATTTACAAGTTACGTACTGACTGTGTAAATACCAACAGCGTCAGTACGTTGATAAACATAACTGACAGATAATTTACAAGTTACGTACTGACTGTGTAAATATCAACAGTGTCAGTAAGTTGACAAACAGAAATTACAGAAAATTTATAAGTTACTGTATAAATACCAACAGCGTCAGTAAGTTGACAAACATAATTGACAGACCCGATACCTGCACCACACACAGAGATGAAATGGCAGGAGTCTCGATAAGCCAATGATTTTTTTGTTCACACCCCACATGAAGCTTGTGAAGGAAATGTCTCATAAAATAATATAAATAATCTCCTTCCTTTTTAACCAATTCTTGTCATTGTCACGTGTTCCACAAAACGTGACTACAGAACCTACACTGTATAGTTTAGTGCATAGTTTGGCACCCTTGATACATTATTGTTATTAAATGTCCGTATCACGGTAGGCAGGTAGGCAAGTAGGCAGCTAGACATGTAGGCAACTAGGCAGGTAGGCAAGTCGGCAGGTAGGCAGGTAGGAGGACCAGAGGCTGAAATGCGTACGCGTGTATTCGGTTCTTACGAACCCATCCGGAATCGGAACTATACAACTTAAGATTTAAAACTGACACGCACTAACCCTTTCACACGTGTATCCCGTGACATACCATCGCACATTGGCATCAAGAATCAGAATAAATGTGCTCCAAATAACTGATTATGAGTACATTTATCGTGACTAGTGGGCGATACTTTCCAAAATCAAATCGCGCACGACGTCACGTGATGTTACCGTTGTCATCACAAAAATTCAAAATGTTTTATTGATGCATGATTATAGTAAAGTAACTTTCGTGATATCAATATAAGAATGCATATGGACATATGAAATACGTGTTGATTGCTCTGATGATCGCATTCTTATAAGTAGGTTTTCGGGAGATGCTCGCCCCATGGCTGGAAGAATAGGCGAGCGCCTTGCCTTGTATCACGGGAGCGGGCGCTGCAGTTAATTGTCCCTTTGTTTGTTCCCAAATTACCGGATCTCCTTCCTCCTAATTATTTAACTTAGCACCTCTGAACTTGTGGTTTGGGTTGCCATCTTGTTAAATGTTTGATTTAGCGACTTTGTTGTTACTCTGTATAAACATTAATTCGTGTGTTGGCTCTGCTTTTTAATTATATGAAGCGTTTCGCTGGGTGAACCTACCGCCAGACGACAGAGGAAGTGTTCGACGCCCCGTCCGCGGCAGCTTGGCGCCTCCAGTCTCACCAACTTGTCGGCCACCTGACCAACACAATCCCGACGTCTCATCCGCGTGCCTTGACCGCAGGTCAGAGAACACGTCGACCAGCTGGACCAAGCTGACCACTCGTTCTGGGATGATCGCTGTCGCATGGAACTATCCACCTGTGAACCAGGGAAATGTGTTCTGATAAACCAACGTTAAGATCGTATATACTATTTTAGAATATCTCATATCGTCTCAATATGGACAGTTGGGTATCTAGGTTCTCACGGGGGGGGGACTGCGATGGAAAGCTTAGTCACCCACTAGTTCACCATTCTGCCAAGAAGTGGCGCAATAGGCCAATAAAAAATCAACAATTTCAGCCAAGAGGGCCATGGTCCAGAGACCCCGCCCCTCCAAAAATGCGACATCGCATATGGACCCACCCATCAAAACAGCACCGATAAAGAAATGATTTGATTTCAGACGTTAAACCCATAAATGTTAGAACTACAGCCGGATAATGGACATATTTCTATTCAAGTGTTTACAAACGATATCAATAGTTAGATGGTCTTACATAGTGTCAAATGAAAGTATTCTATTTAAAGCCAAATGAAAGAAAATAAGCACATAAGTGAGGATTAGACAGTGAAACTGGACTGTGCATGTCTCCAAAATGAACGAAGACAGCAACAGCCGGTGTCGTGGTAAAAATTTGTCCGCAGTAAAATAGTATCCCTTGGTGTATATGCGCGCACACACGCACGCACGCACGCACGCACGCACATACATACACTCTCTCGTGTTATAGGTATTCGGTGGATCAAAGTCACCACACTGGGTGAGGTAATTAATGTCGACTTCATGTACCTGTTTGATGACCCTTTCACTGCAGATAGATTGATCTACATATCTTTATTGGAGCAGTCGGTTTGTGGTTGTATTCCTCTAATGAATATTCTCTTTTGGAGCAGCAAATAAAATATCACCGTCGCCAACGCTAGAAACGCGATCGCCAATAAGTAACCGTCAGTTCGTTTGATCGCTGTCCGGCTGATAATGCCGCGATCGGTTCCTACTCACGAATAACTCGACCTGTCAAATATCCTTATGTGTCTACAGTATTCAAAAGCAACACATCGCACGGACGCACGCACGCACGCACACACACACACACACACACACCCTCGCGCGCGCGCATGCGCACAAACGCGTCTAGCCGTTTTTGTTAAATCTCCCGCATTTAATTTGCGTATGTGGCATTTGTAGACAATGTATTCGTTTGACGAACTGGGCAACGTAATCGTTCGCCACGATCACAAAAGTTCTCCGACCGGGTGCGAATATCACCG